>CANYCX010393628.1:0-15106 GCA_948193385.1 Breynia disticha f. nivosa | reverse complement strand
CATGATGAATGAGAATGCATGTCGTCTAATGCATCCCTTCGTCTGATCACCTATGATCCCATTTCTATTTCTTTTTAATTGACACCTTAGTGCCCCAAATTGACGTTTGCAAGCGGGCCTCGTTGGCCAGGAGTATCTATTATAAAATAACGGATGCATATACGTTTGCGCACTGAGCGCCCATAATTTGCGCACAAAGTGCCCATAAGTTTTGCACGCTCATACGCACTTACGTGTCTCGAGAAATTTACCATTGTGCCTCAGTGTAGCACTTGTTATATACTACCCGAAATATTGCTAAAAAAAGCCCATAACCACGCCCTCGTTCTTGCTCACAAAGAGCCCTTTTTCCCTTGCTCACTAAGAGTTCATTATTTTGTTTTAATTTGCTTCCTATGAGCCCCATATGCTTGAACGTCATATGCACAAACTATACAACCAGATTATGCATTCATCATCAGTTCATGCCATGCTATAACATCACAGTGTTGAATTCAACCGTCAAACAATCTCAACTCCACACCAAGCCATTAAACATAGTCAACGAATATAAGCATACTAACAATCATCCAATTCATTCACTCTTCACAATCACTACCACATCAATCCTTCACATCGAATCAAACATATATACATAATCACTCATCCTTGAAACCAGGCATACAAGCAATATACATAATCAACACAGCATGTAACAATCAACCCAAACAATTCTCACTCAAGGAAACATACAAGAAAAGGAAGTTGCGCTCGTGTTACTTACCTCACAAAAAACACCTAACGGCTCGGTTGAGAACCTCCCTTGCCGCGGTTCAGGTTTCCTATTATCAATATCATGGTTTCACATTAATCTAGCATTCATGGAATCATACAAAATGAAAAGAATGCTTCACAATATGCATGTTACATTAATTTACTTGCCCCTCTTTATCTCTCCTTACATAATTTCTCTTTCTATCTAATGTGCTTCCCTAACCACCACATTCAGTTCTTCCCACTAACCTTCATTAATGCTTTCCACAAGTTCATTTAGGTATAGTTTTACGATTCTTACTCTCGAACATGTGCTAAACAACCTAAATCCTACTTTTCCCTTTTCAAAACCCTAACCACTTTCCTACCCTTACTTCAATATCCCTCACCATATAATACCCAATCAAATTGACACTCTAAACACTATCAATGAAGCTTACCCAAGCGACAAAACACGGAAAAACTCCGGTCACAAAGAACACAAATTCGTCACTTTGAAAGGTTTTCTTTCTATCAATGATTTCGTGCACCTAAACCATAATTTAACACAAAAGATGGTTACTACTAGATATTATACATGTTAAGCTTTCCAACGAGCTATTATTTGCTCAAATCAGAGCTAAATCGAGAGAGTTATGTAATCGGAAAGTTAGGGTTACTAGGAAAAACGGGATTGACAAGGGAGAATGAAGGATAATCACCTTGATTCAACCAAGGATCACATTTGGACTCTTCCAAGATGTAAGGTTTTGTGAAAAATGATAATGATGAAGGTTTTTAACTATGGAGGGAGAGGGAAAAAAGGAAAGGACGTGTGTGTGGTGGAGGAGGGAAAGGAGAAAAGGTTTTTAAGGTTGAACTTGGGCTCGGTCAATATTGGACTCGTGAGAAGCCCACACGAATCCCAGTCTTTGCTTAATCTCTCGAAATTTTGAATTTCTCTAAATTTCCTAAAAATTTTCTAAAGTCTTAATTTCATCCTACATTTCCCCTCATTTTTCTACATATTTTATTTTTAATTTTTAATTAAATGGAAATTTTGGGGTGTTACACTAATTCACACAACAATTTATTGATTAATCAATGCAAAGTCATCATTTTTACACAAAGGCAAATGTTCACTAATAACATAGTTGTATCTCAATATATATTATTGAAAATAACTAAACAATCAAGTCACAACACATAATCCATCAAAGGGTTCGTCTAATTGATATATCCATATAGATTTAGCTCATACTGAGACTAAACCAAACACCAAAATAAATTGATAAAAATGTTATAAAGACACAATACATAACAGTGTTTGCAAGGATGAAAAAACTAAGATCTATGACAAGAATCTCCTCGTGCGGTGTTTTCTTGGGTTGAATCTTCACTTCTCTAGCGCTAGAAATAGGGTTTCTGTCTAATGGCTGCTCTCTAACTAAAAGCCCCACTGTGATTTTTGAAAAGAGCCCATTTTTATGAACCAAAAAATTAGCACAATAAGTCACGAACGGCCTGCAAAACGGTCTAGGAAAATCGTTTCGCAGGTCGTTTAGTAAAAATTCGGCGCGAATGATTCAGGTGAAACAATTTGGGGAATATTTTGGCTAAATCGTTCCGCAGACCATTTTGATGCTCAAAATGCTTTTATTTTGTCCAGTTGAAGTGAACGCTTTAGTATAAACCATTTTGCAAACCATTTTGATCCTTCAAAAACCTTCTATAACTTTTGGAACTATTGATGGAATGGAATGATCTGGTGAACGGCTAGAAGAGGTCATTCTACAAATTGTTTGCCCTCCTCTTTTTGTGCTTTTCTCGTTGTTTCGCTCTGTTTTTGACTGAAATTTTTTCCTTCTGCTATTAAAGTACCATCTATGACCTGAAGACATGAAAATCACAGAAAGTAAGTAAAAACATTACCAAATATATCAAAAAACCTGATAAATGTCATAAAAATGATTCTAAAATATATGTGCAAACTCACATTATTAAAGTCGATAAGGCCATGTTGGAATTCTTACCTCAACAAAAGCCTAGGATGGTTTTTCAACTCATTTCCTTAGACATCTGCTACCATTGCCAAAAGATAGGGTAATGGAAGAAAAACTGCTCAATGTTATTTGGAACAAAGAAGGATATTAAAAGAACATCTTCTTCAGAGATTTACGTTATTGAAATAAATCTCTCTATTTCAACATCATGGGCATTAGATACCAGATTGGATCTCATATTTGTTGAAATGTGAAAGGATTATGAAATAGGAGATTGTTTTTTAAGGCGAGGTTGATCTATAAGTTCAAAATGGAGCTAGAGTTATTGCCATAGATGTAACATCCTGGAAATTATTTGAGTGCAATAAATTGAGTATTGATATGAAAAATTAAAGTTGATTGACAGTTGATTTATGGTTGACATAGGTATGTATTAAAAAAAGTATGTGTAAAAAACAGCAAAGAACACGTTGTAGGCCATTAGTACGCCCGGTGGAGCTTACCCTGCGTTGTCAAAGCCGAACACGCGTACATGGTGCAAATAGACGCGTTGTGGAGGCGACCGCGCGTAGTACATGGTCGACCACGCGTGCCTCTTGGTGACCACACGTACTTTGTGTTTAACATGAGCTGGAGTGAAATGGAAATAGAAGAGAAATGACGAGGCTTATTCTTTGTCTATAAAAGGAAGCAGGAAGCAGGTGATGGTAGGAAAAGAGAGAGAGAGATCAGAAAAAGTGAGATGAGAGAGATAGGAAGAAAAGGGAGAGAAAGAGAATTTTAGCCTGGGATATCGACGATTTGAGCAGCCTCGATATTATGGAGGTTGTGTCGATATTTCCATTTTTTCACTTATTCGAGGTAAGTGGTTTTACACTTACTAAATTGAAACCTTATTATTTATGCTTCTATATACGTAATAATATTTGGACTATAATGAATTGCTGATATTGCTAGGTTTAGACGTATCACTAATGAAAACAATTCCGTCGTGAATTGATTATATGTTACCTGTGTGGTATGATTAAATTGGATATTGATTGAATACCTGTGTGGTATGTTTGATTAAGAAAATATGTTATACCTGTGTGGTATCTTATTAAGATCAATGTTAATATGATATTATACCTGTGTGGTATTGTTGGTATGCTTTCTTAGTGCTATGTACGATTATAATCCTGTGTGGACTGATACTGTGCTCTGTGTGAGCGTTGCTGTGTGTGTATATGAATGATATTCATATTGATTACATTCATACGTATATCATAAGTCTGTGTGACACGATCCTGTGTGGCAAACGAAATTTTATTTCTTGTATGGATGAGGACTGAGCTTTGTGCGATCCAGATTTACGAGTTTTATACTAAGAGCTGTATGCTCAGGCTATATGTCATTCCTCTGCTATGTGCGATGGAGGATTCCCACTGCTGTGTGCTATGGTGGGCAAAAGCCGGGTCATTCTTTGTGGATTCGCATTATAATTTTATATCATACATTTACATTCATATATGTATAACAGTATGATTTTGATCCTGTGTGGATGATTGAACATGTGTGGTTCGTATATGTTATCCTGTGTGGGTATAGATCTATGTGATCTGGATTGTTGTGTGGTTAATGAATTCCTGTGTGGAATACTGATAACTGTGTGATATAATGTTTGTGTGATTAGCATTGCATGTGTGGCTATTTTGTTGATTATTAATCTACCTGATTGAGAATATAAATGGAAAGCTGTGTGCTATTGGATGATCATAGTTGCTGTGTGCTATTGGATGATCATAGTTGCTGTGTGCTATACTATGAAATGTGTTGTGTGCTAAAAAGAAGATAAATCTATGTGAAACAAATAGGGAATAGCCTATGAAAACAAATTAAATAAGATAAAGAATGTTGTGTGCTAATTATCTTAAAACAGAGTATGAATAGGCTTTTTCGAGAATAGTACATCTTTGTACTGATCAGCACGTCCTCGTGTTGAATTCTAAAGCTGAATATGACTCAACTTAGATTTTAATATAGTAATTAAATATTGGGGATGAAGGTATGAACACGTCCTCGTGTTCTTCAGCACACCTGTGTTAACTAGACGCCTGCACTTCATTTAAACTTATATTGGGTTTACACTTACTGAGTATATCTTTATACTCATCCTTTTTGTTCGTTTTAAATGATTGTGCAAGTATAGTAGGATTGCCGCCATGAGGATTCGAGCACGTATTTTGAAAACATGGATAGTTCTGAAAAGAAGTTTAAAAGAAATGTATTTTATTTTTACATTTCATATTGTATTGTTTGATAACTCTTTCCTATATCCATGTTTGTATCGGAAATGTTTGAAAATATTTGGTAATTACTTTTATATTTTCAGATTTGAAAATAACAGGATTTTATTTTTGAGTCTCACAATAGAGATAGGAAATTTTTCTTATGTTTGCCTATGGGCTTAGAAATAAAGCTTAGCAACTATTTTTATGTACCTACAATGACCAGGAATATTGTTTTAATTTTAGCCTAGGATAATGACGGGTTTACTTTTATTATTGAGAATAATAATATGATTATTCTTCATGAAAATGTGTATTATCAAAGTGCATTCCTTAATAACGATTTATATATCCTAGACTTATCAAGTCGTGATATATATAACATAGAAACAAAGATGGCTAAGTGTAATGAACTAAAAACTTCTTATTTATGACATTGTCATTTGGGATATGCAAGTGAGAAAAGCTTGTAAAAACTTCATAAAGATGGAGTCCTTTGGTCTTTTGATTGGGAATCAATAAACACATGTGAATCCTGTATTCATGGAAAAATGACTAAGAATCATTTTAATAAGAAAGGAGAGAGAACTAGTGGACTATTGGATCTCATACACTCGATGTATGTGAACCATTAAGTACACAAGCCAGAGGTGATTATATCTTCTTCTTTACATTCATAAATGATTATAGATGGCATGGTTATATCTATCTAATGTGAGATAAATTAAAAACCTTTGAGAGATTTAAAGATTTTAAGAATGAAATAGAAACCAGGTAGGCAGACATATTAAAGTCATTTGATCAAATCAAGGTGGTGAATACATGTATCGGTTGTGTTTTCTAACATATTCTTACACTAATGGTAGTGGAAAACAATCAAGAACACGTCAGAAACCAGTCAAGATCTTCACCAAATATCATGAAATGCATATGTTTATTCATAGATAATAACTAGTAGATGAAAAAATATAAACTTTAAAGAAAAACTTAGTTTTTCTTTCTACTCCTTATAGGCCATGGGTTCTTTAGCTAAATAATAGTAAACTATCGCCTTGAAATAATTCGATACAACCTTGGTGACACTGAGGAAGAATCCCAGATGTGATTCCTCTACAAAACTAACACACAGATTAGCGAAAACGTGTACTAGCACAAAGAGTAAATCGAATCACCTTTAATGTCAAAATCAGATGAGAATCTTGCAGAATGAAGAGCACCACGTTGATCAATCCTATGACCAGACTATTTTTCCTCACATCTCTCTTAGAAAAACCCTAAAATTCTCTCTTGATTTTTAGGTGGAACTCAAGATTTAATGGGAGTGTTTGAGGGACGAATTCTCATGTGGAAAAACTATGGTTTTGGTTCTTTTTAAAGACAAGAGTTTTAGTTCATTAGGACACTTAACAATCCTAATACCATTAGGAATTTGTTAAGTCTTTCATTAAAATAAAAATCCTTTAAAATAACCACCCATGTGCTGTGATTTTAATGTGGATAAATAAGAATATTTATCTTTTAATTTATCCCACATTAATCTTGTCTTAATAGAAGAAAAACTTCCTAAATTTTCTCTTTCTTATCTTCTTACATATTTTTACTTAAGACATCATATTTAATAAATAATATTTGGCTTAAAATCATGTAAGGAATAATATTTCTCATCCATCTTGGGCCCAATTACCAAAATTGGCCCAAATGCCCAATCTGGCCTTATAGCCGAATTTTGACCTAAGGTGAAAATTTGAAAATACCCTTTTTAGTTTTTTGTCATCCATGTGCGATCTATAGGACTATTCAATAAAGGCAATAAGTTTAATAACTCATAAATCATAGGTGGTCTCTAGTAAGACACTACGATCACCCTAAATTAAATAGCTGACGAGCAGACTCAACGACCCTACTACAATTCAAATTCATCCCTTGACCTCCAATATCATGATTAGCATAAGGCATGTCCCAAACACCCTTACTTAGCACTAAATCAATTTTGCTTGATCTCTATGAAAAAATTGATTAGTTTGAATAAATGACCTAATCATTTCATTTGGGTACGGCCACACTCTTCCCAATCTTGTCTATAAAGCGATCAATGATATCTGCTTTCATTTTCATGAGAGGGTCAATCCCTTCACTTCAGTCATGATCTTACTTATGATTCTTAGCATACCCAATCATACTCATACTTGTCAACCTTTTACAGTCACGTTAGGTGTATGTCAAAGTTCACTATAAATCACAACAAGAGACATAGTGATTTTCAGTCTAAGGATAATATTTGACATTACAAGTAATGATCACTCTCCAAATACAATGCTCTACATTTTACCTATGCACTTTGCTAGATATCCCAAATATTTGTGACCCGTAGAACATGATAACCTACAAGGTACATACTAGTGTTAATTTATTTCTATTTCCATAGAAACAAGCGACTAGGGATATTTAAAATGTTAATCTCACAACTTCTAGGTTCTACTATCAAGGTCCTCAATCTTGATACCTCAAGCACTTAATTAACATTCTTGGATATTTTATCAAACACATACCACAGGTCAGTACATGAAGTGATAGAATAATGCCTTGTAATTTTATTAATCAATAATAAAAGTTACAAACAATGTATTGGGCTAAGGCTTACACTAACATAACATCCATATCCTAATAATCATAATTAATGAAATAAACAAAAAAAAATAAATCAAATATGCCAAGTTAATAAACTTGATAGATTAAGAATATATATGAATTTGTACTTGAAATAGTGTTAAAAATGAACAGATTAAATTTAGGTTGTCAACACAGTGGGCTTGCTGCCAATAAGGTGGTTGTTCTCCAAGAAAAATTATGAGAACGATCGTGTTTTTAGAACATGATGAGTGCGGTTGTTGTTCTATTTACCAAGGTGGTCTTATGACTCAGAATGGATCGTATCAAACCAACATGGCTGTGTCGATCTGTTGAAAAATTAGCAACTTTGGAAAATGAAGAAATTGCTAGAGGAAGAAAGGATATATAAGAAAGCAACTCTTAATTTTGCCTATTTATACGTAAAAATCATAGAAAGCAAAGAGAATATTAAAGGCTTAAGGGGAGAGATTTAGAACTATTGAAAACTTTATTGAATTTTGAGGTAAGTTCGTATTTTTGTTTTAGATTTCATATGAATAGATTTTTTGAAATTAAAAGAAAAGTTAGGATCGAGATAATGAATTTGGGAAATGAATAAGGAAAGAAAGATAATATGCATACATGTTAAAAAGATGACATTTAATGAAATAGTGTATGAATACAATTTTATATATATATATATATATATATATATGATATTATTGATTGTATAAGATGTCATATTAGACGACAGGATCGATGCGAAAGTTTAGGAACCTCTGAATACTTCAGTTTGACCATGTGAGTAATCTAACTCACATAACTATAGTTATATTATTAATTATATATAATATGGAATTTGAATTACAATAATATATCGTATATATATAAAGAATATAGAAATCAAAACAATATTATGAGTTTTTAGGAGTCATATATACAAGTATGAATTATACAATTATATATTATTGATTCTATGTGAAATGTGTTAACTAAATGATTATATGTGATGTGTGTGTATGGAAATTTTAGATGGTACGAGTTTATCATACACGACCAGTTGGATTTTTAAAGGACGATTGGATTTGTATATTGTTTGTGTTGGAAGTACATGTTTATTGTAGACGAGAGTTGGATTTGTAAAGGATGATTGGATATTTATTACATGTTTATATATGATGTTTTATGATATAGATCATATGCTCATATGATAATATATATATGTATATACAAATTTTAGTTTATCGATTCAGTTTAAATATGAATTGATAAGTTAATAATATAATGATTACTCACTGGGTTTGTAACTCATAAAACTGTACAATTTTTGTTTCAAGATTAGGTAGTTTGATAGGATCTTACTAAGAGACTATTCAGCAGGTTCGTCAGCTCTACTTCTCATTACTATTGCTCTTCACTACAGATATGTTTTAGAGATATATGTATTGCATATATATTTATACGTTTGCATGATATGTGTGTGATATACTTTCATGACATATGATAGGAGGACATAGATGCATTTAAGTGGATGCTATAATATGAGATGTTGATTATCAGATTATGGTAGTTGTTTGATCCTATTTATATGTTACTCAAATTATAATAGTGTTTGATTGATTTTAAGTTTATTTCAGGGGTATTTATGATTACAACATGATTCACACGAACAGTGCTCAATTGACCTAAGCATAGTGTTGTATATGAACAAGAGGCATGCTAGTCTAACATAGGGATGTTCCCATGATACATGTTACACTAATACGGGTCATGTTTTAAGTTGTGTTAGGGGTTGTGTTGTATACTATTTTATGTTAAAAGTACTTATAATTAATAAATAAATAGTAGATAAATAATATAATGTCCCAACACATCAGTATTATTACGACCCAGTATGCCCATAATATTATCCTGCATACAAAGAATCACTAATGAACCTATACTAGATAAGATCTAAGAACTTTAAAGAACTAAAGAAAGTGGGAGAAATATAATTTGTAAGAATAACAGATCCAACAGTAGTTGAAACTTAGTTAGAAAGAACAAAAGTGTTTTAACACAAAAAGGGCAATACCAGACGATATATTAGACTTTGTAGTATATTTATTATAAGGCAATGTATATAATTGGTGAAAACAATTCCATATACTATGGAATTCCCTCTAATACTTAATTGGGATGATTTCTTGCGAGAACTCAAAAGAAAGTATATATTAGAAGTGTTCACTAATGTAAAACATAAGGAGTTCCTTGCTTTAGAAAAGGAGATATGATAGTAGCAAAGTATGAGATGAAATTTACTTAGTTGCCTTACTATGCTACTAGTATTATTCCTACTGAGAAAGATAAATGTAGGAGATTTGAGGATGGATTAAATAAGAACTTTCGAAGACAAATCAACAGAATTAAAATGATGAGTTATGTAGATTTGAGGGATGCAGCAGTAAGAGCAGAAGAACTCCTCAAAGATGACGATCATAAAGGTGGGAAACATAAGAGAGAAATGCATGTTGGAGAATCAAATAGACCTAGAAAAAGAACTAAACCTACTCTAACCTACATAGATACTACAGGATCTCAATCTTGACTTACTCCATCTCAGATGTCTTATGACAAAGGAGAGGGAAGAGGTTATAGTAGAGGAGTAAAGAACAGTATAGTTGCATCGCCAGAATATACCAGGCCCATTGGTTAGATTTATCAAAGAAGACATACAGGTGAGTGTAAAGCATGGATTGGGGGATGTTATTTTTGTGCTAAGTTAGGACATTTCTTTAAGTATTGTCTGGATAGAGTAAATGTAATGAAAGTAAAAAATGTACTAGAGCCACAACCAATGCAATAGAGTATAAGATCAGTAACTTCCTTAGTTTGTGTTTGCCAAGGCAAAGGTAGAGGAGCAGGGTGAGGATCTCGTAGAGGCAGATGAGTTTCTAGGTCCTAGTCATAAGGACATGCTAGGAATTTACCATTTCCAAACAAGAAGCGTCCAATGCCCCAGTTGTTATTGCTTGTGAGTTTTATTTAATTGATACTGTCGTTTATGCACTCATAAATCCAGGTTTTACATATTCATTTATTACATCAAGAATAGTTTATACATTAAAAGTAAAACCTAAATCATTAACTAAAATCCTAAAAGTCCATACTCCTATAGGTGAGATAATTTGAATGCATATAATCTATAAAGATTAACACAGTGGAGTTGTTAACTGATCTAATATTACTAGAATTAAATAAATTTGATATCATACTAAGAATGGATTGGCTAGCACAACATTGATGTAAAGAAGTAGTTATAAGAGTTACTTGATAGAGGGTTTGATCGACCGAGTGTTTCACCTTAGGAAAAATCAATATTATTTGTGAAGAAGACAAATAGAACCCTCAAGTTATGTATTGATTATAGAAAACTCAATTAAGTAATAGTAAAGAAAAAATATATGTTACCTCAGATAGATGATCTACTAGATCTATTACAGGGTGTCATTGTCTTTTTAAAGATTGATATACGATCTGGTTGCTATTAATTGAAGATAGCAGAGGAAGAAATTCTAAGAATTGCTTTTCAAACCATATATGGTCATTCAAGTTTTAGTCATGCCTTTTGGTTTGACTAATGCTCCAGTGGCATTCATGTTACTAATGAATAAGATATTCCGGTCTTTCCTCGATCAGTTGGTAATTGTCTTTATTGATAATGTACTGATATACTCGAGGAACTATAAAGAACATAAAGAACATTTGAAGATAGTATTATAGATATTAGGTGGAAAAATAATTATATGTAAAACTTAGCGAGTGTGAGTTCTTGTTAGACCTTGTAGTCTTTTTAGGATACACAATATCTGGACAAGGAATATCAGTAGATTCAAAGAAGATAGAAACACTATAAAATTGGTAACCTTCTAAAATACTCATAAAGATATTTAGTTTCCTTCAAATGACTGGTGATTATAGAAAATTTGTGGAGGAAATTCTCAATTATAATAGCTCCACTGATAAGATTATTCAAAAAGAATGTATTTATTTAGTAGAATAAATAGTGTCAACAAAGTTTTAACGAAATAAAACACAGATTAACTAGAACTTCAGTTCTTACCATTCTTACTACCAACATAAGAGGATTTGTAATATACAACAATGTGTCATATCAAATATTGTGTTGTGTACTTGTACAAAATGGAAAGATCATTGGATATTCTTGAAAAAAAATTCAAACCACATAAAATAGATTAACCACTACATGATTTAAAAATTGTTGCAATAGTGTTCATTCTAAAGATATGGAAACATCATTATTTACGGAGAGATATTTCAAATTTATATGGATCGTAAAACTCTTAAAAAAGAGTTAAACATGAGACATAGAAGATGATTAGAGCTATTAGAAGATTATGATTGCACGATTGAGTATTATTCAGGAAAAAAGAATATGGTTGTTGACACACTTAACAGAAAATTGAGTGTTGCTTAATCTAGTTTACAGTTAACACCAATGATTGAATAGATAAATTTATGAAGCTTGAATGCAAAGTTAAAAATGTCTAAATCAGGAGTGTTAATTACGATATTGGTTATTAGACCGATGTTATTACAAAAGACACAAGTAGCATAAAAACTAGACAGTGAATGTGTAAAGATAATCAAACAAATAGATTATGGTGTTGAGACACCATTCTAGCTAATTGATGAGTTGTTGATTATGGGATCCAAAATATTTGTACCAAATGCAGGTGGAATCAGACTGAAAATACTAGATGAAGTACATAATGTTTTATATGTAATACATCCAGGTATGACAAAAATGTACCATAGTCTAAAACAACATTATGGGTGGCCGAATATGAGTCAGATGTACAGATTTCAAAAAAATCAAACTTAAATGGAAGAACATGTATAGATAGTAGACCACATGATCAAATAGATGAGAAACATATATAATATATAGAACATATGATAAACAAGAAAACATAATAGAATTTACAAAATAATCAAATCAGTATCAATATACAGAAAGTAATTTTGTGGACAAATTTCTTTTAGGGAGAAGAATCATAACATCCTTATCCTAATAATCATACTTAGTAAAATAAAAAAAATTAAGAATAATTCAAATGTGTCAAGTTTAGGAATGCGTTAGATTAAGATATATATGAATTTGTATATGAAACAATGTTAAAAATGAATAGGTCAAATTTAGGTTGTCAACACGGTGGGCATGCCACCGATAAGATGGTCATGCTCTGGAAAAATTATGAGCACAACTATCTTAGTTCATATGGTGGTTGTGTTTCTGGAAGATGATGAACACAGTGGTCATGCTATTTACTAAGGTGGTCTTGTGAATCAACATAAGTCGTGTCAAATCCACAGAGAAGAGAAAAGGCTTCCATCATTCAATGTGGTCTTGTGAGCAGCTGCTGGTTGAAGAAAAGCATGTATAAGCAAACAAATCTTCATTTGGTCTGTCTATACATAAAAATCATAGAGAACAAACCTCCACAGCCACTGTAGGCTTTCATAACTCAAATTTCCTTCATTTCAATCTTAATATAACAAAGAGAAGAGAAAAGGCTTAAGAGGAGAGATTCAGAACTAAGGAAAATTTATTGAATTTTAAGGTGAGTTTGTATTTTTGTTTCAGATTTCATATAAAACAGATTTTTAGAAATTTAAAGAGTTAGGATTAATATTGTTAGAAATGAATTTGGGAAAACAAAAAAGGAAAGAAAGTATAATATCCTCGTCCTAAAAAAAAATAATTAATGTAATATGTAAAATGTTTAAAAAAAATAAGAATTTAGATGATAAAATGAAAAAAATAAATTATTAGAAACAAGTTTAAGGAAGGTTGAAAAAAGGTTGATGTTAAGTAAACAAAGAATCAAAGAAAACATTAAAACCGAAAAGTACACGTGGTGGAGGGTGGGAAAACGCGTGGTGGGAACGACCACGCGTAATCCACATCCCACCACGCGTAGTTGGCTGTTTTTTGTGAAAAGTTATAAGTTCGTTCATGCGGGAAATCGATCAGAATACTCCAGAGAAAGCAAAAGAGAAGGAGAGAAGGTAGAGAGAGAGAGAGCAAGGGTTTTAGAGAGAGATTCAGTGAAAGAGATAGAGATTTTAGCAACGGAAAGGATTCTAGTTATCGAATCAATTAAAATCTCGAGCCGGGAACCCTGTGGTATAATCGAAACAGGTAAAACTCGAAGTTTTCGTAAATTTTTACGAGTTTTGCTATTGAAAGCTTTGAGTTTCTTGAATGGATTATTGAAATAATTATAGAATTGAGATAGAATTGATTTGGATTAGGAATTTACGATGTAAAAATGAATTCAGGAAATTCTAGGGTTAGGTTTAGGGTTTGTAAAGTCGATAAGCAAAAGTAATAAAGTTTTTAGGGCATTCATTATAATTATCATTATATTTTATAGAAAGATTTATATATGATTTATATAGGACGACAGACCAGACGGTCAGACCAGGACCAGAGCACGCAGAGGTCCGAGTATTTCAACTGACAGGTGAGTAGTTTAACTCACCTAAAATAGACTTAATATGAAATGGTAATATCATTAATATATGATTGATTGATAAAAGGTAAAACTGAAAATAATTGAACTTATATGATCGAAATATGATTTCGTATCAATGATGGCTTTTATTTGGCGAAATGGAAATGCTTGCATATACAGTATCAAAATGCATTATCGAAATGCAAACAGGTCTATACAAAATGAAAGTATGAATAGGTACGTTTACTTTTATTATCAATATACGATTGCATAATTACATTGATAGATATGAATATGATAAGACAAATATGGATATGGTATTGGTGTAGAGATGGTTTGATGATTAAATGATCGATCATATTGGAGAGGAAGCACAGAGAGGGAGATATCCAGCATATTGCATATAAAATTATGTTGCATGAGGATTGATAAAGAATATTGTATATGAATGAACGGATTAAAGAAAATGTAAAGGAATGAGATAATCCTAGAAAACTAAATCAAATCGAATTTGTAATCGTTTATACATGTTTTACATTTTATTATTTTTATACCGAGAATTGCGTTAATTGATTATTGGTTGTATTATGTTCTTAAAAGACTATTCACTAAACCCGCAACTCACGCAACTGCGATGTTTGTTTCAAGATCTAGTAGAGTGCATAAATAGAGGTTATACTTGACAGGTGTGTTGACTGCTACTCCCGGACCAATTTCTCTCTCCTCATCAGAGCTAGGCCTAGGATGTTTTGAGTGTTGTTGCATGTTTTCCTTGCACATAGGATATGTTTTGTGATTGATTGATACAGATACTTGTTTGTTGAGATTGATGTTATATATATATGCGTATATATCTGAGGTTGTTGTTGTTTGAGATTTAGTTATTTGTTGAGGTGTATGTTGCTTAATATGTTGATAGTACTTGAGAACTATTGTTTTGTTCAACTTGTTTTTACAGGAATGGACCTTGTAT
>CANYCX010393518.1:0-20541 GCA_948193385.1 Breynia disticha f. nivosa | reverse complement strand
TGACAAGCTTGACAGGAGAGCTTCACCAAGTATCTTTATAGGCTATAGTACTGTCAGCAAGGCCTATAAAATTTTCTAGCCACAAACTGGAAATATTGTTATTAGCAGGGATATTCACTTCGTGGAGGATGAAGAGTGGCGCTGGGATGATGCAGAAAAGAAGGGTCAAACTGTGACAAAGCTGAAACTCAAGTTTTCTGGTTCAAGCATTGACAAAGAAGATGACTGGCAGAATGAAACAGTAGATGATGCTCCTGTGAGAGGAACAAGGTTGCTCTCAGATATTTATGAAAGGTGCAATATTGTTGTGTGTGAACCTACTGACTATGCAGAAGCAAAAAAAGATCAAAAGTGGATAGATGCAATGGAGCTGACAATGATAGAGAAAAACAAGACTTGGATCCTTGTGGACAGACCCAAAATAGGAAGGTAATTGGAGTGAAGTGGATATTTAGAACCAAGCTTAATGCCGATGGCTCGGTCAACAAGCTCAAAGCTAGGCTTGTAGTTAAAGGATATGCTCAAATCTTTGGTGTTGATTACTAACACTTTTGCTCTTGTTGCTAGATTAGAAACAATCAGGCTACTGCTTGCTATAGCTGCACAAAAGGGCTGAAAAGTGTTCCAATTAGATGTCAAATCGGCTTTTTTAAATGGTGTCATACAGGAAGAAATTTATGTTGAGCAACCCCAAGGATTTGAGAAGAAAGGTGAAGAAGACAAAGTTTATCTTCTCAAGAAGGCCTTTTATGGTTTGAAACAAGCTCCAAGAGCTTGGTACAACAAAATTGATGAATATTTGCTGAATTTTGAGTTTTTGAAAAGTCCATCAGAAACAACCTTGTATGTCAAGCACAGTGGTACTGACATTCTTATTGTTTCACTTTACGTTGATGACCTACTGGTTACAGGAAACAATACAAAGCATATTCAAAATTTCAAACAGGAGATGATGAAGGTATTTGAAAAGACAGATCTCAGACTTATTTCCTACTTCCTTGACATGGAAATTAAGCAAGAGAAATGTGAAGTTTTCATTTGCCAAAAAAAGTAAGCAAAGGAAATTTTAAAGAAGTCTCATATGGAGAAGTGCAAGGCAGTAAGCACTCCAATGAATCAAAAGGAGAAGCTGTGCAAAGAAGATGGTGCTACCAAAGTTGATGAAAGATATTTCAGGAGTTTGATTGGTTGTTTGATGTATCTCACGGCAACAAGGCCTGATATTTTGAATGTTGTAAGTATTTTATCTTGGCTTATGCATTGTGCAAGTGAATTGCATCTCATGACTGCCAAAAGAGTGATTCGGTATGTAAAAGGCACAAGTAATTTTATTGTCAAGTTCACAAGGAGCAAGGAGTTCCAGCTGGTTGGTTTTTCTGACAGTGACTGGGGAAGTTTCATTGATGATATGAGGACTTCAAGTTACTGTTTTACTCTTGGCTCTGGTTTTTTCTCATGGAGCTCAAAAAAGCAAGAAACTGTAACTCAATCCACTGCTGAAGCAGAGTTTATTGCAGCAACAGCAACTATTAATCAAGCTTTATGGCTAAGGAAAATTTTATTTGATCTTGATCTGGAGCAGAAGGAAAGCACAGAGATTGGTGTTGACAACCGAGCTGCTATTGCTATCTCTCATAATCCTGTATTTCATGGGCAGACTAAACATTTTAACATCAAGTTATTTTTCGTAAGGGAAGTACAGAATCATGAAGATGTGATTCTTCTTTACTGCAAAACAGAAGATCAAGTTGCTGACATTTTAACCAAACCATTGCCTGCTTGTAAGTTCGAGTTTTTAAGGTCAAGGCTTGGTGTTTGCAGCTCCTAAAGCACGGAGTGTTGAGAAAATGCTTTAGGAGTGAAACATGTTCCATGTTTTATGAATGTATTCTAGCTTTTATTTATTTATTTTGATAGTGGCACAAATCAAGGTGATAGTGGAGCAATCGAGGTGATAGTGGAGCAAATTAAGGATCAAAAGTGTTAGTGGGTCTCCATGCTATAAATCTTGTCATGTTTCTGCAATGTTGTATAAATTCATCCTTGTGATGTATTCAATTATTCTTCCTTAGTTTCCACTTTGCTATAGCTCCTTTCTAAAAAACTTCAATTGCTCCATTTCTTCTTTCTAAAACAACAATGTTAAATTCTGCCACATATTTGAATACAAATATGTGTTACTGAAGTAATACATCTTTCATGATGATTCATTCTTTAGCTAAATGTTTCCTTTCATTAAACTAATAAAAAATGAAATTCTGGGAACATAAGATGCTCTAATCATCAATCAATTCTCATATTACAGAAATAATTAATAAAAAATTAAGTTTTGAACCACAGGAGACCCACCTCTTGACCAGAAGATCTAGCAGAAGAGCCTAATTTTCCACAAGCACAGCATTGATGTTGATTATACAGACAATTTTGACACAAAAAATTGTCGATTGCCTACATGTGACAAGTAATCGTTTCAATAACCAGTGACAACCTGACATTGTAAGGGATAAAGAAGGGAAAAAAGAATCTCCTTACATCAACTTCATCCATTGTTTGAAAGCCAAGGGTTCTGCATTGAGACTCAACCCCATCAGCAATGGTGGGATGGAAAGATCTCAAGCACATTCCAGTACAGCTGTGTTAATCATTAAAAAATGTATCATAACCAAATATGAAACACATAATTATTGATCAGAGAAAGAAAAAAAAAAGAATTTTAAAAAATTAATACTACAGTAAGACTAGGAAAGAGATCAGCATCAGTATTCATAGAAAACTGGAAATAGGATCTTTGCAGTTTTCATTTCCTATTTATATGTGGAAATCCACTTGTCCATTGCAAATGCAATTGGGTATCTTGATATATAATTGAATGTGTCAATACATTATATTGATGGCAGCTATACCTTTCCAAAGGCAATGTTCACTAAACCTCAAAATACCTCAAATTAAATAATTTTACACAAAATACTTCTTAGAAGTCTCTCATTAAACAATAATCGAAGAGAAAGATGGACAAAAGTAACTTGACCAAGAGTAGAACTCACATAAAGTTATGATGCATATTTTAATAGCAAAGACAGTAGGATAAATGTAAACTTTTCATACCACAGCATTTCACCGCCTTCATCGCAGATTGCACAAACAGTGTCAAAGATATCGTCAGCTTTGTCACAGTCATGTACATTGACACCAGTGTCGATCTCATCCCCATTAGAAATGCAATTGGACTTCTTTCTTAGTGGGACATCCTGCCACAATGGAGAAGCTGTTCAGAGCCCCAAAAACCAAAATAACAGAATGAAAAAATTAAAATAATTAAGTGTAGAGGACCTCTTCAAAGGCTATCTCTGCAGTAGACTTCATAGAAAAGATACGGAAAAAAATTTACATGACCTCTTCAAAGGCTATCCTGCCACAATGGAGAAGCTGTTCAGGCTATCTCTGCTGTTAAGAAAACAGATATCAAGATCTCACAATGTCAACAAGGTTATGCTTGTACAAATCTGACGCTTTAACATTTAATTTCCAGCTTCTAAGAAAAAAATTTAAGGCAAATTTTGATGAGTAGTTCGATCAATATAGATAGACAAAAAGTGTACACCAAAAGATGTTTAATAGATATATAAATTTGCTCTAGACACAAGTTACAATAAATTTATTATCCCAATATACCAGGACAAAAAAGGATGATCTATATCTCTCTGTTTTTGCCTCAGGATTTCAGGAACTACCTAATATGTCCACAAGTTAAACTTCTCTTGCAACAAAAAATTTTCTGCAAGACAGATGAGAATATAAATTAGCCGTAGTTATAAAAACATATTATAGAAATTTCCCAAGGTTAGCATCCAAATTCATGCACAACCTAACAATTTTTTCTTCCACCGAATCATCTTTATTCTTTTTCCAAATGTCCACATGTGATACAAAGCAGGTCACATTACAGCATTATTAGCAGTGCATAAAAAAATTGTAAAGATCAATAAAGAGCACTAATACAAAAATGAAACAGAGGAATCTGACCATAGACACCTATGATAAAACCACTATAATATGCTAATCATCAAAAGAAACTAAAAATCAAACCAAATATGCTCAATAACTGTAGCTGAAATCCTAGTTTTAACAACAGTAATAGGTAAACTAAATTTTTCTAAGGACAACTCCAATGCTGATCAAATTGATTATTCAACCATAATACATGTGGGGACACGCCATTGTTCATATCAATATAATAATCCAGAAAATTAAAAAATATCAAACAAGTTAAATTAATAAGTATAACAAAACCTAAAAGTGATATGAAGAATCACACAATATCTCCAAAAAATTTGGAACAAACAAAAAAAACAGATTGATATGGAGCAGTTAACAAACCTCTACTTCAAAAAAAAATGTAGAAAAGTATATTATGAAGGGAAAATCCGAAAAGAAGGTTGGAGAAGCAAGAAACAAATGACGAAGTCCAGCTAAAACCAGATTACAAACACGAAACAAGCAAGCAAATGCGATCAACGATTTTGAGTAGTCGTCAAACTTTCTAAAATACAAAGACGGAGAAGAGAGAGAATCTACGAAAGTTTTTCAGCTCTGTTGTTTGGAATGGAAAATTCGTAGAGTTATGAGGAAATAGTAAAGGCGAAGAGTGTGAGTAAGCGAGTGAGGAAGGGGGAGAGGGAGTGTGTGTTGTACGTTATGTACGTTTTGGGCAATTGGAGGTTGGACACGTGGCGTCTTTCTGTTGGTTTTCTAATTTATTTTTGCATGGCAAATTGAACTTTTTGCATGGGCCGGACCGAGTTGAAGTTAGAGTTCTGAGGTCAATTTACATATTTAGTGCTTTGTTAGTGTCATCTTTCCGTATGTGTCATCTTTGAAAATATTTTCGTATAATGACACTTGATATGATTGTATTTCCACTAATACAAGAATATAAAAAAACATATATTATAGCTGAGGTGGTAAAATAGGAATAAATTTAGCTGAGGTGACAAAATAGGAATAAGCATTATAAAATAGGGATAAGAATAATTAAAGTGGTTAAATAGGAAAGTCAACTATTTTAAAGTGTCAAATGTATACTTTGTTCAAGTTCTGATGCAAAAATTACACGAATGGACAATTCAATTGTAAGAAATGATAGGCTTTGTTTATTCATTTCATTTATGTTTATGCCTATTTGAGTTAAAAATATGAAAACGACTAATTTTGAATTTACAATTATAAAAATGTTACGTATGTTTATTTTTGTTCATTATTATTTATATATAGAGAGAATTAAACTAAGATATACAATCCAAAAAGAAAACTAACTACTTGCTAAAAATCATGTGATTCAAACGTCCGATATATAAAAAACATATGATTGATATTCATTGTTGTTTATCATTGTTTATATGTAAAGAGAGAATAAAAAGTGACATTTTAAAAATTGAAAATATCAAACCTTACATTTTCATAATTTCAAAAATTAAACTAATATAAATAGAAATGAACAAATATACACTGGCATTTCTATCATTTGAAACTCAAAACATAGTAATTTCCATAATTAGCTAATGTTATATATACCCTATTTTTTGGAAAATTAGGCACGTTGATTTTTTATAAGAATGTTCATATAAAATTTTGATCGTTTATATATATATATATATATGAATGATGATTTAATCATTAAAATAATGGAAAATTAAAATACATTTGAAAAAATATCTATTACCAACACTAACCATAAATGACAATTGATTTAAAAAAAAAACCATAAATGACTGTTACTATTTAAACATGGATTTAAACGTGCACATTCAATATAACCATCGAAAAATTAGCAATCATGCATTGATATAAAGTATTTTTCTGGAACATTTAAAAACCAATACATAAAGAACACCAAACAAAAACTTGTTTAGCAAAATCACAATTTGAAAAATTCTCATTTGTTGAAAAAATACAACAAAAAAGATATGATTTTCTTTAAACACTATTTTAACTATTCGAATATGTTCTTTCATGTTTTAACTATACAATTATACATCTTTGCCATTATGTATATATAGTAAGCAATTTTTTTTTCATTTTCAATGTTTAATTTTCTGAAGAAAGTTAAGTTAAAAAATGAATATGATGAACTATGTTCATTTATTTTCATTTATGTTCATAAAAAATTATAAAACAAGCAAGTGAAAATCTCTTTTTTTGTTTGTTTGAATATTTTTCAGATAAGGTCATACACTTAAAATATATGTTCATCCATATTCAATTTGATTTTAAAAAAATAGGTATTTGATAATTTGTATAATAATCATATAGTGTTTGCATTCTAATCTTTATAAAATGTTCATATATGTTGAAATGTGTTCATTATTGAATTTAGAAGTTTTAAATAAAGCAAAATTCTAACAAAAATAATTGTTCATGAAAATTCATATCAGTTCATTTGTTTGTTTGGTTAACATGTTGATATGTGTTGTTTATTTGAACAAAAGCAAAAAAAAAAAAAAGCAATTTAAATGACAATCTTTTATTATGCATTATGTGATCACATCAATTTCAAAGTAGAGAAATCATGCAGCCTAAGATATTATTTGATTTACGTTGACATAGATTGTGGTTGGTTTTTTAAAGCTTCAGCTTTGAGAACACATGACTATTTCACAGTCAGGTCGTTCAACGATGTTCATACGTGTTTAATTTCCAGCAGATTCATAGAAAACAGATAAATAACTTCTTATTTTGAGTCGAGGGTTGTTAAAAAGACGTACCTAAGAAACAGTCCCTACTATGAATCTAAAGATATTCATATAGTTCATATTTTAGTTATTATCATTATTGAATAGTGAACCCCTAAGGCTAACAATTTAAGACTATCTCATTTTCATTTAGTATTCTCTTACACACTATACATAATAATGTAGATAGTACATGATCGTTGCACCAATATTTTTCCCTATTTTTACTTTTCAACACAACAACAAACTTACACAATACCATAAGGCTCCCACACACAATTCTCAAACGCATTCACAGGCATCGTCGTTGTATTTCATTCATACATTTCACAACGTTATTACTAAAAATATTTTACACAGTCCAAATTCATCCGCAAGGTACAATTCATCCTTAGTTCAATCATATAACACATCAATAACATTTTCATTCTATTTGTCCATAACCACACATTCGCATTTAATCATTAACCGTAATATTATTATCAATCTCAACACTTGCACGCGAATTTTTGCAGTTTAAACACTCACAATCATTATCAATCATGTTCATCTTATTGAATTCAAGCAAATGTGAAGCAATCTATGATGTTGTAAGTCGATCGGAAAAAATTCAATTGTATTGGAACATCAAAATGTTTGGACTCTTTCGCTTCATTCTATTTGCTAGGATGTTCTAAAAGACAACATTATCCACTCCATTACTCCTATTTAATATTTTTGACTTATAAAATGATAGAGAGGGCTTGAAATAGAATGCCCAATTCGGAGGGTATCTTCAAACTCACCTTTCCACTGCTCTGTTTAGGTCCCTCCCTTCCCTTCTATTAATACATGTGCTTCGCTTTCAATTACACACTTATCCGCCGTATAATAACTAACCTAGCTAGCATAATATTTTTTTATTTCAACAAAGAAAGAGGCTTCACAAGCAACCTTCCTTGAAAAGCAACTACCTCAAACTCAACTAAACAGATACTATTATAAAGTTGCATTTAAAGGAGGCAGAGAGGAACCAGAAGAAATAGTTACAACCACCATCATCCAACCAACATCAACAAATGGATCATCATCCACCTCCCTACAAAATACTATTAATTAATGGATTGGACTATAAACTATGACTATAATTACGCAGTTGGTTCCTAAATCAAAGATAATGACTTGTTAAGTTGCACCGTAAATACGGAGAAAAACAAACTCTCTACCAAGACGCTGCCTGCCTCCTCACCGAGAAGAGTCCTCATCTGCATCCTTCACTTCATCAGGCTGTGGATCATGGTATTCCAGTGCGCTGGAATCGCACAGTTCTTCAATCCGCCTTACGACTTCCGATATTGTGGGACGATTGTCAGGATATTGTCCTGCACAGTCTATTCCAAGCTGCAACACCTGTACCATCTCTTCCTCAACGTTCTTATATCTTAAAAGTTCAAGATCAAACACCTCTGATGTCCATTCCTCCCGCACAACTGACTGAACCCATCTTGGGAGATCAACGCCTTCCTCGTTGAGAAGCGCATGGGTTGGAGGCTTGCCCGTCAATAGTTCCAGTAGCAATACACCGAAACTGTAGACATCGGCCTTTTGAGAAACCCTGCGAGGGTCTGTCACCTCTGGAGCTCAGTAGCCAGCAACACGGTTAGGGGTGGATGACGGACCAACGAGATGAGCAAGAATGAAATCGGAAACCCGGGCGTCGTATTGTTGTGTGAGGAGAATATTGGAAGACTTGATGTTTCCATGGGAAACATCTGGACCGAGAGAGTGTATATATTCGATACCACGAGCTGCAGCCAGTGCAATGCCAGACCTCATTTCCCAGTTCAATGGGGTCCTGCCCGCACCTTTGTTCCCTGTAATGCAGCAGAATGATTTAACCGCATAAATAAAACAAAATAAAGCTCCATACATGTCCTGATTCAGAAAATTATATAAATTTCAACAATCATTAAGAAAATTATAAATCCAAAATTAAAGGCACAGAATCATACTAACCAAAATAAAAGAAATCAAATAATAACAATAATTAAGAAAAAAAAAGAGATTTCTGACCATGAAGAAGTGCAGACAAGCTTCCCATAGCCATGTAATCATAAACAAGAAGCTTCTCATCTCTGCTATAATAATAAGCTCTCAATGGAACTAAATTGTGATGCTCCATAGATCCAACCATTTCAATCTTCTCCCTAAACTCTCTTTCATTAACACTCACATCTCTCAACCTCTTCACAGCCACCACTGTCCCCATCTCCAACACCGCCTTATACGCCGTCCCAAACGTTCCCTTCCCCAAAACCTCCGCAGAAGCTCTCAACAAGTCCTCCAAGTCAAATACCCTCGTTGACTTCCCAAAAAACACCAACTTCTTCCCCTCATTCACCTCATTCCCCGACATTGCAACCGCAGCTGCCGCAGCCACCGAGTAGCCACTACCACCGCCCCCATTTTCCATCTCTCCGCCTGCCTTATCCCCCTGCATTTCCATCTCCTGTCGCTTAATAGATGCAATGTCAATAGACCGCGATTTTCTACTCCCTTTCTTCCTACACAACACCATCAAAACCATCAAAATTAACAACAAACCAACCACACATCCAATCACAATACCCGCAATTGCGCCACCCGAAAGCTTATTTCCTTTCCCAATAACTCCACCTGGATTATTGGGAATTGCAACAGGATCACCATCAGCAGGCCCTTTTAATTCACATCTCAACTCTAATGGTTTCCCACATAGTGAATTACCCTCAAAACCACTCTTATCAAAACCACTGAACCTCTGAGGAATAGAACCATTCAGCATATTATTTGACACATTAAACTGTTCCAACTTTTTCACTTGCAAATCAGGAATAAACCCACTCAACTTATTATTCTCCAAATAAAGACTCTTCAATCTGCTGAAATTATCAAACCCAACTGAGATCTGTCCACTAAAATTATTCTGGCCAAGATTCAATCTCACAAGATCTTTAAGTCGGAACAGAAACGCCGGAATCTCGCCGGAAAGTTTATTCCCTTGTAAATAAAGGTTACGGAGGTTAATGCAGTCGGAGAGATCTGCGGGAATTTGGCCGGAGAGAGAGTTTAGGCGGAGAGAGAGAGTTCGGAGGTGGGTTAAGTTGGAGAATATACCAGCGGGGATTTCTCCGGAAAGTGCAGTGCCGGGGAGTCTTAGAATGACGACGCGGTTGTTTTGGCAAGTGACGCCGGCCCAGCTGCATGGGGAGAAGGTGGTGGAGTTCCAGAGAAGAGTGCGGCCGGCGAGGGCGGAGCGGAGGCGGAGGAGGGCAGAGCGGTCATCGGAGAGATCTGGGGAGCAGAGTGGGAGGAGGAAGAGAGTGGAAAAGAGGAGTTTGAGGGAGTGCATTGTGAAAAAGAGAGGAGTGGGAGGGGTATAGTTTAGGACAGGAGAAGAAGAAGAAGAAGCATGTTGTTGTTGTCTGAATAGAAGAGTGTTGTGTTGAAAGTGGGTTGAGTTGTGTAAGAGAGAGAGAACCCTAAGGAGGAAGAAGAAGAGGAGGGAGTGTGTGAGTGACGACGTGTACAGTAAAGCTGGATTAGATTGGATTGGATAATAAAGCACTCACACTCCCTTCCTTTCCCTTATTACTTCTTCTTCTCCTTCTCCTTCTCCTTCTTTATTTTATTAAAAACATACACTGTTTTTTTTTAATAATAAGCAGAAATTAAAATAATAAAAAATGATTTTTTGCTCTTTTCTTCATTTATTTGCTTTTGCAATTTTTGTTTTCTGCGTAAAAAATATTTGAAATTTTGAACTGAAAAAATAAAGTTTAATTTAATTAATAAAATTGAGGAGTCAAAAGGGTTTGGTCAGAATGTTGACTTACTTCATATCCGTATTTGCGGCATTGTATTTATTGGGATAATATGGGAAGTTAAATAAAATGCATAAATAGTTGGCAACATATTTATTTGTGTTTACATATCTATCACCATTTTCTTATTCCAAAAAAAAAATCTATCTCGATTGTCTAGCTTAGTTAGAAGAGGAAATATATAAATTAAAATTTATTAAATCCATTTTTATGATTCTAAAATTCAGATTATTTGCAGAAGAAAAAATTAATTCAAATAGTGTGTCAGCACATTGTGTATCCAAAAGAAGTAAGAGAAATTCATGCAAAATTATTATAAAAAATCAAAGATATAAGTATTACTACATATCTTTTAAATGATAAATATTAATTAAAATAAATCCTCACATAATATTTGGATTGAACATCATTTATTTTTTGAACTTAAAATCCAAACAATTCTTGCTGGATATAACACAAAACATTGAATCACCACTATATATGTCTTCTGTTCTTATCATTCTGTGGAAATGAATAAGCAGCAGAGTAGTTTATGAGCAGTAGAGTTTAAAAAAACAGGGTCCTCATGTCATTCCAACTTTTTTTAAAAAAAAAAAAGCTGAAACCAAATGATAATTTGTGTCTAATCCGAACAGTGTGTTATAATAACAGCATCGTTGGGAATTACTTCACAATATTATTATTTATGTCTCAAATATGGATTTCATTTTTTGAGAAGTTTTAAGAGTATCTATTTACAAGCTTAGAACTAAAAGCAAGGAGAGTTTGTGCAACATACATACATGTATATGATGCAGCAGCAGTTTCATGGGTTTTGGAAATACAGGAGACGTGCGTGTCTTTCATCTCATTTGATGTTATGTCGCAAAAATCACAAGACACCGTCGCACTTTAATTATAATTCATCATCCTCAAACATTGAATTTCAAACCACAGAGTGTGTGTGTGTGTGTGTGTGTACCTATGCTATGACCTTCCTTCCACTTCCCACCAAAGTTTCCGCCCCTCCTTGCTTCTATTTCTGCAACATCAAATTTGGGGTTGGTTACTTTTACGCTACAATACCAAACTCAAAAGACAAAACTGATTATGAGACCATTCATACATTTACAGATTATACAACACGACACTCTCAATCAAAACTGCCACACTGACGCAATTCTGTCTCCTGCCACCCATACTCTTGTCATGAATTTGTTGGCGGATCATCCTTCCAGCCTTTGGAGAGAAGATCATAATTGATTGATGCAAGCTGCGACAGATTCTACATCCACAGATTTTCTTAGTTAGTTGTTCAAAAATAAAGGGGACAGAGGCAATAAGTTGATGGAGTCTAGTTGTATGTCTGTCATTACCTTAAATGAGAAATTACTGAATGAATAATTGACAGATGATCCAGACTCAAATTCCGCAAGACCCCCGCATTCATCTCCCTGTTCAAAATTATTTCCACAAGGATAAATTAAGCTTCAAAACTTCTATGTTAAAAATGTTAAATGTCGGAGCAGAATTTTGAAACATAATACCACTTCATCTTGGCGGTTGCTAAGGCAGCTACTGCTTCCACTTAAGCTGTCATCATCACTAGAATCCTCAAAGTCACTAGCTGGATATACATTATCATCTGAAGGATTCCATGAGTAGCGACTTGTGAAGTAGCTTGTGTCAAATGCACTCTCTGAGCTAGGAACAAATGCAGCCTAGGAGGCAAAAAAACATGTAAGAACACAACTTAAAATTACAAGACCATATTTATCAGCAAGTTGACGACAAAAACTATACACACCTTCTGCCTAGCAAGTGTGTCCCAATTAATGTCCTTGAAGAATGCATGCTGTTTCACCTGAAACATAAACAATGCGACAGAAGCAGAACAAATGGATAAAATGAGTATGGATTGATATAAAAATAAAAATAAAAAAAGGAACCCCAAGTACCTCTGATGCACCTCCAGCACCAAGTCTCTGGTGAGGATCTTCTGTTAAGAACCTGAACACTAAAAGTGTTAGCAATTCCATGATACTAACCAAAATTCACAAATTTACCAAAAGAAATGGAATGGAATTTATAGGAAACATAATATTTCAAACAATTATCAGAACAACTACAGTTAGCCTTCAGGTCATGGAATTGCATAAAAATCCTACAAAATGCTGTCCCCCAATTGGGAGAGAGAGTGCTGCATGCCATTCATCAAATATGTTTACCTATCAATTAAATCCTGTGCTTCATGGCTCATTTCTTCTGGCACCTGGGGCCATGGTATCTTCCGGTTGAGAATATTATCAAATATTATCTAGAAGCAAAACAAAGAATAAGAAATTTGTCATGCAAAGTGAAAATGACTAAAAACTTGCAATATAGCAAACTTTAAAAGTGCCGAGGTTTTGCAGGTTCAAATGGCTCTCCAAGACTACGAGTATCCCAAAACCAAGAAAACACATGGCATGATCCGTAGTTTTTCAATCTTAAAATTTATAAACTAAAGTCTCAATTCACAATCCCAACAAATCATGTTCATAAAAGTCCTTACCAATTCAAAGCCAGACATCATATAAACCAGCTTTCAGTGTCCAAACAATCACTAGTAATCTTATCACCTAACATAGATTCATAGTTTTAATTCATAAGGGCTCAATTGACAGGACGGTATTTATAGATAAAAAACACATTATACCATAGAATTTAAACCGCAAGTCAACACCAAGGCCATTTCCACATTTAAAACTCTCTCTAAAACTTCCTGTTCTAAAAATCATTATAATTCTCATGTGATGAAGAAAGAAAAGCAAGACGACAAAAAAAAGTACTGTTTCTAAGTAAAATAAACGGACAACAACTAAAGCAAAAGGTCGTCGAAACTACAAGCCCTAGACTTTTAACATTACATAAAAAGCACAAAAATGGTATTTCCTTTGTTATACAGTTCCATTTAAACTTAAAAAGGAAAATATAAAAGAGATAAAAATAATAATAATAAGAATATACAACAAAAATAAAATGGAAAAAAACAAATTCTAACAGTGAAAGAAGTATAACAAGATTATATTCAGAATAAAGGAAGGAACCTGGGGATGCTCTGCATTAAATGGTGGAATACCAACTATCAGTTCAAATAAAATGACACCCACAGACCACCAATCCGCAGTTGTGCCTGAAAAATTATAAATTGTTGTCAATATATGCCACTAAATTTACTCACAGTAGAAAACAGAAAATAAAATTGAAAATCTGTTTCATGTTTTATGTTCCCGCATGCTGAACATGTGAATAGAAAAGTAGTAGTTCTATCTAGCATTCTGTCATCAAAAAATGTGTTTTTTCTGTCCTTTAATTTGCTCCCACCAAGATTCAAATTCTCAACTTGGCACTCTTAACCCCAGTAACAATGAGATATGAGCCAATTCGTACGAAAATATGGCTTAAACTAAAGAAAAATGACCAGTTCCTCTAATGGTATGAACATGAGATTAATCACTGTGGACTCACCTCACAGCCCAATGCAGGTGGAACAGCTATTATTTTAATTTTTAGGGTAGCTTAGATAAATGGCCCACAATTAGACACAATCAGGTTTCCAAGAAAAATTTAACAATGTTTTTCCTCCCTTATGAAAGCAGAATATTATAGCCCTATCAATAGAAACAAATAAAAAGGAGGCTGTACAAACCATGTCCTGTTCCAAGAAGTATCTCTGGTGCCAAATAGTCAGGCGTACCCACAGCAGACCGTTTCTTTCGCCTCTCAACATGATCCTCAGAAGCAGATAGTAGTCGTTCGTCATCCCCTAGCATTGATGTCCCACTAACAGCTGGGCCTGATAAATCATCAGTGCTGTTGATGAGGCCAACTTTGGAAAGACCAAAATCTGTCAACTGTTACAGAAAATGTACATCTATGTAAGTTTGACAAGTAAACCAATATCCCAGAAATTGGGGGGAAAAAATCCAAATTCAAACAAGAATCAGAGGAAAATGGAGACTTTATTTTTTTGCTGCTTTGGAGTTTTTATGTACTTCAAGCCATACAAGTTGTTCATTTTGTAAAAATAGTATCCTTGCTAACCTTCAATCCCTTATGTCACGGACCGTTTGTCGTGACACGCAGGAATGCGCGAGATGCTTGCTAGTTGAGCTTAACGTGGGATGCGGGGCAGCGCATAAGGCGTTGCACGTGCATGGTTGGTCATCTGTTCCTCGGATAGGTGTGTCATCTAGGCACCACGCTGGTCGGGAGCTGTCCCCGCTCCCCTGATGAGCCCATGGGAGGGCGAAACCAGCATAGCATCGGAGACGGATTAAGGCTTACCCCGGGATATTCCGCATGACCTGGGGTGCCGCACGGGGTGTCCCCTGTGCCCAAACTCTAACCCCGTGACAATCAGCTCTCTTTCCTTCTATTATATTTATTTTGAAGAAATAATTTTTTTTTGTTTAATACACTTCAATAATTTTAACAATTATAAATTATCTATGTTGTAAGATAAAGAGATAGCAAAATCACTAGCACTATTTTACGGAGGTCACATTATGAATGGAGAGTTCATTTATGTATATAGACACTCCTATTTTTACGCCGCCTCCGGACATTCAACATGACAACACGCTCCGTTAGCCTGGTTCGGCTCATATTCCGATGGATACTGAACGTCGCCAACAACGACATGCATGATGCTGGTCTTCGAACGGTTGTTCGAAGAAATCAGCTATACAACAGTAATCCATCTCCTTAGATTTGTAGAATTTTTTCATAATTTATATGTGTTTTTAAATGGAATATTTATTTATTTATTATTAATTATTTTATATTTTTTAACGAGTCTTCCTATGTAATTAATTATTTTTTACTCTCCACATAAATATTATAAACATTATTACGATTATTAAATTATGCATTTATTATTTTTATCGTGTTTTATTATTATTTAATCCTAATGCTTAATGATAGAATGTTTAAATTAAAATTTTATGACATAATGATTAAACAATTATGAATGCTTAAATGATGAATTTTTTAACGGAATAATTACTATCTTAGCATGTTTTTTCTGCATGATTGTCGAAATCATTTCTTTGTTTTTTGAACATGATTGGATAATGATGGAGCTGGTTGGGGTGGAATTGATTTGATGTGTTGTCCTCAAATTTCATTTGGGGATTACCAAAATTCACCCCAAATTGGTAAATACTTTTCAATTCACCCTAATTTCGTATTTATTTTTTGAACCACAATAATACAGTAATTGTTTTTTCATCAACTCTAAAACAGTAAAAAGCCCCTTGCACCCAGACGGAGAACTCCTTAAGTGGTACCTCTGATAACAATAACAATAATAATAGAGCTGATGCACTTTCACCCAATCCTAGTCGCTTCAACAGCAATACTTTCCCTCTAAACGCCCATGGCCCATCCTCCATGACCCTTCTTAAATTCTTTTCATGGAAAAATTGAAACACATACCTGCCCAAAGACTCTCTATTCGCCACCATCTTTTTATCGAGTGACATATTAGTGCCAATTTATGCTTCAACGCATCAATACTTACATCTCTGTCATTCGTGAAACGACACACCACACACAGATCAGCCTCCAACGTGGGGCCTTTCTCCGATACGAGATCACTAAATTCCAACCCTACCACCTCCTTCCTTCCAATGCTTAGCTTTGCCATCTTCTGTTCCATAGTGGAATCCATTGGTCTTGAGTTTTGTGTATTTTTACGTGGCAAAGAAAGACAAGAACTCTAACTATAGTAGGTATCCCAGCATAAAACCCAACTTATGTAAGGTTATGAAAAAAAAAAGAAGAAATTTTAAGAATCAGTAAATCATAGAGCTGTCAATGAAACATGATGAGAATGTATGTAACAGTCTACATGATTGGCTGTTGTTGCGAGGGTTTTGAGGGTTTGATTTGGAGCAAAGAAACATTTTTTAGTTTCCTTTCAACTAAAATTAGAGTAGTGTCGCAAGTAAATAAGCGATTGATTAAAGCTGTAATCAATTAGCAATAATATAGTATAAAAACAAAGATTAGTTTTGGGTGTTTCACTTTATAAAAGCTTTCTTTTGACAACTGAGTTGGAGTGAGAATGAGATGAGTTAGGAAGTGAGTACATTGTTAGAGAGTTCAAAAGAACAATTAAAATATACTTGAAATGTGAACTTGAGAGAAAGAATGAAGAGAGGTTAATAAGAGGGTATGCCATCGACGAAAAATTAAATCATCAATAACCCAATGGTGGTATTTTGTTGGTGATGTCTTCTAATTGTTTTTGAAAAGACTAGTTTGTTTGGTATTTTGATCATGACTCTAATATCATAGTAAAAATAGAACAAAGATGGAAAATAAGCAAAGCAGAAAAGTAAGCGTTTGAAATAAATAAGAATAGATCCAATGATATTATGTGTTTCAGTTACAAAGCGAAGCCCCAACTTATACTACCAACTTTATAACAACCTATTAAATTTAAATTTGAAATGTCTAGCAAACTTTGCCTCTAAACTAACAAACTCTAATTTGAATTTCCACAATTTTAACAGGAATGTTTTCCTCTCGCCAACAGAAAAGAGCTCCTAAATACAACCACAGTGTTTTGTCCTGAAAAACAGACTAGTAGATGGCAGGAATGAAAGAATACAATGTGAGATAGCTGGAAACAATGTACACGTGAATTAGGTATGACTTTCCAACTCGGATAACTAATGGTAAATAAGTGCAAATGGGCGTAAAAAAGTGGTGAAAATCAGTACTTTCGAAGTGGAAGCTACAATAATAGTAAGTACTTTACTCGACCAAAAAAATTATTAGTGCAATCCCAAAATAATGTTAGTCAAAATCAACCAAGGTGAATCTTACAGAGAGATGATATTAATAAAGTTCAGCTTATCCATTATTTCCAGAAAGCTTGAAAAAAAAGTGGAAATAATGCAGGGAGGATAAAATGAAAAAGCAACTTTCAAAGGAATACAAAAAAAATGAGGCCAACCAAATCAACCTAATAACCAACATGCACAAAAAAGTTCACAAATATATGCAAAGCAAAATAGCAAACCAGTACTTTCTGATCAACCCTTAATCCATTGAAAGCTTTTCCTTGCTTTTGCTTTGTGTGGCTTTTTCCTTTCAACCACATGAGGATCTCTCGTCAATAAACCAATTGCGAAATCACAAAACTGGAAGAAAGAAAATGGAGAAGGAGAGCAATAAAGAAAATGGAGGAGAGTGACAAAAACTAGGTTTATTTGGTGTTTTGACCATGATTCTGATACAATAATAAAAATAGAGCAGAGGTGAAAAATAAGCAAAGCAAAGAAGTAAATGTTTGAACAAATAAGAATAGATGTATTGATATTATGTGTTTCAATTACAAGGTAAATCCCCTATTTATACTTAGTGTATATTTATACTTAGTGTAATACCCCCAATTCAGGAATAAATTTTTCGCGAATTATTAAAATAATAATTTGGAGGAAAGATGTGAGAAGTAAATATAAATAATAATTAAGCTAGAGGAAATAATAATCGGGTTTGTGAGTCGAGCGGGAAAGAGGGCAAGTAAAGGCTAAAAGGGCAAAACCGTCCAATTCCGACAGTCAATATATAAACCCTAACTCTCCTTCTCTTCCATCATCACTCACATGTTCCTCGCTTCACCACACCTCTTCTATGACTCAAAAACCTTTACCAACATCATTCCTCACGAAACCCTAGGTTTGGGAGATTCGAAAACGGACGGTGAATGAATTTTGGTATGTTTCCTTCCTTTGACTTTGTGAATCCCGTTTTTCCTTGAACCCTTGTTTTTTCGACCACATATCTCTCTCATTTTAGCTCCAATTTGAGCAAATGATGGCTCGTTGGAAAGTTTAACATGTGTACTAACTAGTAGTAACCATTTTTAGTGTCAAATTGTGATTTAGGTGCTCGAAATCGATGTTAGAAAGCAACCCTCATAAAGTGACGAGTTTGGGTTTTGAGGATCGGAGTTTATTTCTGAATTTTGTTGCTTAGGTAAGTTTCTTTAGAGTTCAATGATAGTGTTTTGTATGCCAATTTAATTGGGTAATTAATGGTGATAGAGATAGGAAAAAGGATAGAAAAATGTTTGAGGGTTTTAAAATGAAAAGTAGAGAATGAGGTGTCTAGCATATGCTAGAATGTGTAAGTCATAAAATTAAACCTAAATGAGCTTGTGAAAAGCATTAATGAAGGTTGGTGGAAAGAATTAAGTATGGCAGTTAAGGACGTACATTAGGAAATTAAGTAATTATGAAAGGAATTATGAGAAAGAGCTAGTAAAAGGGAAGTAATCATGCATGTTGTGAAGATTTCCTTTAATTTTGCATGATTAATGAATGTTAAATTAATGTGAAATTATAATATTGATTATAGGGAATTCGAGTAGCAGCTGGAACGGTTCACAACTGCTAATTGTTTTCGAGAGGTAAGTAACACGAATGCAACTTGTCATTATACCTGTATGTTGTTGAGTGTGAAACGACTGTTTGATTGACAATTCGCATGTTGATTACATGTTGTAATTGTATGATTGGAATCATTGAATGAGTAACTAGGTTGATTGATAAGCAAGTTGGGATTGTTTGTAAGATAAACGAACCTATGTTTGTTATGCTTGAATGCAAATGATGAGGTAGAGTGTTAAGAAATGTTCAGTGATTGTTTGGGAACTGATATGGTATGTTTGTGAGTTGTTTAAGAATGAGAAAAATGATAGGATGAATTTTGGGTATGTTATGAACATAAAATGTGATGAATAAAGTATAAGCGTTTGTGTGATCTTGTATGATCTGATGTTGTTATGATTTTCTTATGGAGAATTTGTAATGAATTCCAGAGGTGGCACACAATGGGTTCGTAAGCATTAAGCTAAATTAATACTTAAGTGATAATGAATATGATTTATGGAAAAGTTAAAAAGATCATATGAGTGATGTTGTAAGTGTCTATACACTTATGCTTGTTACATTAAGAAAATATATGATCTTACGAATTATAATTGAATAAGTCAATAAAGTATGAAATGTTATATGTAAATGATGTTCTTAAGAACATTGAAATTTGATATGTGATTCCTATATAAGAGTTATCAGCTATGTGCTTATCATATAAGTTGATTATAAACTGATGAGATTCATACTTCAAACGTGATAGTATGCTCATTGATACCCAGTTGATGGTTAATTGATATCTTGTTGATATCTTGTTGATATATGGAGCATGTAATTGCTTATTTAGTTTGATTGATTGACCATACTTATGAGGTTAATGAGGAGATGTATGAATGTATTGATCATTCATTGTGAAGCATAGCATGATTGGCTTGTGGATAGATGAATTTATGGCATGGAATGTATACATAACATTCATGCATTGGGGCCCCATAGGGAGCAAAGATTAAATGAAATAAAAGGGCTCTCTGTGAGCATAATGAGGGAGTGGTTATAGTAAAGGGTATATGTAACGCCCCGCAATTTCGCAAAATTTCGTATTTAATTAAAATATTAAAATAATATACGAAGAAAATACAGGAAAATTTTTCGCAAATTATTTAAATAAATAATTGAGAGGAATTATTTGAATTTATGATAAGAGAGATTTAGAAAAAATTTAGAAAGATTATGAATTTCAAAAATTTTGAAATTCGGAATTTATTTTGGGTCAAGCTAAAATAGATTACGAAGCAAAGTAAACCCAATACGTAAAAATAAATCTCCTTTTTCCACCACCTATCCCACTTTCCCAACATCACCCATCAATTCCCCACTCCCTCCTCTCTTAATCATTTTATTCTTCTTTCCTTTATTCCGCTCACCACCTACCATCTCCATCATCTTTCCTTCTCTCTTCTCCACCAAAACACCTTCTTCCTCTTCACCTTCCCTTCACAAAAATCTCCATCAAACTCCACCAAAAATCTGCAGCTATGAGGTGTCTAGGAATCGATTTTA
>CANYCX010392797.1:0-13222 GCA_948193385.1 Breynia disticha f. nivosa | reverse complement strand
ATATATATATATATATATATATATATATATATATATATATATATATGTAATGTAGTTTTGCTTTACATATGTACAATGTTACATACACCATATACAAAATGCAAAATATGTAATGTTGTCCTATTAACTAAATGTATATCAATGCTCTTGACCAAATATACATTCCAAAACTAGTAGAATGCAAACAACTACGTAAATGTGGTGTATTGGTGACTTTGTCATTTTTCAACTTTCTTTTCCCATTGTTTGCTCATGCAAGAAGCAGCAGTCTGCAAGATTTTGTGTGTAACACCCCGAAAATTGTTAAACATAATTAGACGGAAAATACGTGTGAAAACTGGAAGTAAAAACTGAGAATTCTGATGAAAATTGGTGCAGTAGATGAGGAGCACGGGCAAGGCACGACCGTGCCCGAGGGCGTGCTCATATGGATGGCACGAAACGTGCCTACATCGTGCAGGAATAGCGGGACACGACCTGAGGCACAACCATGCCTAGGGGCGTGCCCGACAACTGGAATTAAAACAAGCGCGCGTTCTTCTTTCATTTTCACACAAAAATCACCAAAACACGTCCCAAACCTTCTCTCAATCATTGCTAATCATTCCAGAAATAAAACATATCCTAGAACAACACATTTCAATCAATTTAACAACGTTTTCAGCCTCGAATCAAGTCTTTCTCGCTCAAGTGTTCAAAAAAACGGGAATTAAGGTAAATGTCCAATCTCGAGCTGAAATGTGTTGAAAATAGGTGTATTTGGTAGGTTTTAATGGTTTTTTGTTGTAGTATATGATCCCATAAGCCTTTAACCTTAAAACATAAGATTTTGTGAGAATTAAGGAATTTGAGTTTTAGGGAACTTTGAGAATTTCGGGTAAAAATCTATTTAGGGGGCCGAGATGATGTGTATTGTGTGTTAAATGATTGGAAATGTGATTGTATTTGTGTAGGGAACGATATTCGGAACCCGAATTAGGAATCGAGCGACGGATCGAACCTCGGAGGCCAAGGTAAGTGCTTATTGCCACTTACTTGCTATGTTCTTGCTTGTTAATGATTGTTCTTGAATTGTATGATGTTCTTAATGACAAATGAAATTGAATTGTGTATTCTATGAGTAAGAAGCCTACTAATGAATGTGATTTCGTTTGTATGCTTGTTTGATGATGTTGCAAATTGCGGCACGGATATATGATTGCAAAATGGGTTCTTAGGAGCTAAATTTTGTGAATGTTGATATATGTGGCAATTGTTATGTGAATGGGATGTTAATGTAAGTTGTGAGAATAATGGATATGAATTGAGTAATGATTTCATTGTGATTCTTGGGTGATGTTCGTTGTGATTTTGAGTGGCTAAGACCTTTGAAATGATTCATGACATTCATTTCACGTTGTATGGCATTTATCAGCATTTCGCATGAAAAGAATGAATAAAGGGGTTTGGCCCAAATATACGTAAAGATCGAGTGGAGTCTCTTTTTACAAAGAAAATAAGGGGTTTGGCCTAAATATGAAAAGGATGAGTGGAGTCACTCCTTATACGAAAACAAGGGGTTTGGCCCAATTTATGAAAAGGCGCAGAGATCGAGTGGAGTCTCTCTCCCACAAGGTTTAAGGTTCCGGAGCAAAGCAATGTGTGATTGCACTAGCATTTGCATAATGCATACATTCATGCTATCATGATTGATGTGTTGAGATTTTAGAATGTTAATGGCATGGTTAGTTATCTTGCATTTGTGTTATGGAATTCAATGATGTGAATTTGTAAGTATGAAATGGAATGTTGGAAATGGGAAGGAATGAAAGTGATGTTATGTTCTTTATGTGTTTGTGAGATGTTGTTGATGATATGTATGTATGTTGAATGTGTGTGGTTGCCTTTTGAATTGATTGGTATGTATAAGGTGAACTATATGCAGTTGGCGTGAAACCAGTGGCTCAGCATGAGGTCGTGCCTAAGGGCGTGTTCAGGCATGACTCGAGCTTGAGGTTGTGTTCTGGCACGACGCGTGCCTGAGAGGGTGTCTTGCTGGGCACGAACCGTGCCTGGGCACGAGGTCGTGCTAGTGCTTTCCTGGTGAGCACAACCGTGCTTTCTGGAACAGAAAGAGAAAAGAAAAATTTTCATAAATTACAGTTGGGTTCGAATTGAAATTTAACCTAGATAATATACTTAAGTTTATCTAAAATCCAATGAAGACTTATTTTGGTTTCATTGGTAAACAAACACTCAAAAAGAATTGTATAAAGAAGATGTATTGAGTTGCTGCTATGTGTGTTAATTAATGCACCTAATCTATAGTTAAATCGGAGGAGGCTAGGCAGTAGATGCTGATGTTTCCCCTGCGCATTCAACACAATAACTATAAGGATCGCTTACTGAGTATTCTTAATACTCGCCTTTTATTCTATTGTTAAATGTGCGCAGATCGACAGTAGCGTGGTACAGGACTTGTTTTTGGAAGCGGAGTACGAGCGTGTGATACGAGTTTGATAGGTCGGCTCCTAGCAGATTTTGGATATCTCATATTTTTGGATTTGTGTGGTTTTAAAACTGAACCAACAACTTCTGCATATTTTCATTATTTTTTTTGTATTGGGCTTGGTTTTTAAACTAAACGTTTGTATCTCACTTTTGATTTCATTTACATATATATATATGGATAAGGAATTTACAGTGTGCACTTTTGTTTTAAAAAAAATGGGTGCAAAATCGTATATTATTTGAAAAAGGACTTTGTAAATTTTGGCGTCACATTTTGTCACAAAAAATTGAAGGGATTATTTAGAATCCAATAAGCAATATGTTTCCTATAAGTTTGTACGCTGCTATTGAAACTCGCTTTCACCTACATTGTATGAAACAACATCAAGTTTGCATTGAAGAAATCCAATTATTTAACTAATACATACAACAGGATCTAAAGAAAGCTAATTTCAAGTATTTACAAGAAGTCGAAAGTCTTGGATATGCCGCAAATATTAGTTGACATAATTTCCGCAATCATACCTATATCTATCATAATGGATGGCCATATCTAAATGTTGTAAACAATAAATACATTAAAATACATCGAACTTATTGTTGTAATGAACATGTACACAACAAACCTAAATTTTAGTTACGAAAACTTATGTATTTTGTTGTTTGGTTGTTCAAAACTACCTAATTGAAAAGGACATGAGATCTGGTGTTGGAGGAGGTGTAGTACGATGAAAATCATTATGGAAATCCTCATGTGATATCCATTTTTCCAGAAATTGCATCTGCATTTTGTCAACATAAACATGTCACACATACAGAAAGAAGTTATATTGCACATTCAAAGGCATAATCATATGAATGTTGTTAATTTCATTGTACCACTTTTTGGCAATCAAAAAGTCTTTATGCTCGATAATTCCCTGCAGGTTGTCTAACGCATAACACATATTTTCACCGCACATATCAACAACCAACAAGTACCAATGTCCATTGTCATCTCATTGGTGTGGTGCACTGGAATGACAATCTGTGAACATTTGCACCGGTAAAATTTATTATTTCATTTTGGATGAAGTCAAACTCAATATGAGCTATATTATTGTACAAGGTTGTGAAGACTTACAAGTTTCACATTTTCAACATTTCCTCTGTAATGATGATATGTATGATATGATTGGATCATATACTTCATATAAAGATCCTCCATGGATGCAAACCCTAAAACACTTTGCTGCAACGCACGTTCATACAAAATGTAATGATTAACAACAGCGAGTGTTATAGGTTACAATACACCATAATTTAAAACATCAATGTCCAAGTCACACCAAATTATTATGCCACTTATCAAAAAGTCTATTGGTAAAAACCAGTAGCGGTGTAAATGGTTTTTCAACTGGGGTTACTACATTGATAATATGTTAACAGCTGTGTTAATTATACTTTCGGCTAACCAACGTCCTGGATTTAAACTCTGGAAATCCCAAGACATAAGAAAAAGTCGACAGCACTCGAAGAACTCCTTGCTGTAATCGTAATACAAAAAAAACCACGTAAACTTTAACAACTTGTACACATGATGCATCATACTGGATAAATTGTATAACGATGATTTTACCAATGCTTACAAAAATACGGCAGCGCTATTAAATTGTATATTGTTTGGACTTCCTTATTCATTTCTATGACACTCCTTTTAGCAGGTTCGTTCAATTTTTCTAAAGCAGCCTTCCTTTTCCTTGCGTGAATATATGTTTTCAAATTCATTTTTCATAGACATAGTTTACAAAAATATATATCTAATGAATCAGTCTTTTAATCGCATTCAAAACAACACTATCATATAATAAACATATGAGAAATAATTACCTAGGTTGGCCATTTATCTACAAACTCAACATTTGTACCCTCCACTTCAATGTAAGGGACAAAATCTCCTTCGTCTAACAGCTTTGGCAGCTTATTCATAATTGTTAGACCCTGTTGTTCTGCTTCATTCTGAGAAACATTAATGAGAACTGTCACATTATCAAATCAATTCATATTAATTTTATTTCCACCTATAATTGAGTAGTCCTAATGAATACATGTAGTGTAATTTCAGCATACCTTTCTGAAGTTCTTCAATAGTATAATCTTGTTATGTTTCATTCGTCATTGGAACCACATCACATGATTTCCTATGGTTCTATTCTTTGGCAGGCTCTTTAGTTCTGTGTTGTTTGACCGCATAGTTATTTCCATAATTGCATGATTCTGTTCGCACGACATTCGAAGAAGAACTATTGTGTTCAACAATTTGGAGGAGCAAGTCACAGATGAGTGTGCGCACACCCAAAGAAAATACTATGCTAGTCTTCACCAACATTTCCATAGCAATGTTTTGTTGAATTCACAATTAAGTCCAAAGAAGATGTACTCTGTGTGTTATGAACATCCCTATCATAGGCGGTCGTGGTATATCCATCATGGAACATCTTAACTTGATTTTTTTCTTTCGTTGTTCTCTCATGGTCAAGGTCATCAGAATATGTAGTTGCTTCAACAAAAAAATTTCCCTATTCTTCAGTACGATAATTTCTCTGTTCTTCAGTACCAATAGCATATGTGAAGTTCACATGTTCTTCTACATGAAATCATATGTCAATACTAATGTATAAAACTGACTATTTAAGATCAAAATAAAAGAAAAAATGGTGGCAAAAACACTCACTTTGTTGTTGCAATATAACCAAACTTAACTCTACGCTAATATGACCTTTGTCCAATCGACACATTTTATTATGCACTTTGACCTTACTTCGACTTACCTTATCCATTTTTTATTCATTATCTTCAATATGAGCACTGGATTGCTGTTCAAAATCTCTAAAGAAGTCCACGACGCGTGAGTCGTCCTCCAACATAACTAACGTGACTTTTGCCTTTGAAATTGTGTCAATCTCAGCTGAACATTCGTGTTGGTGTCCTTCCCCCCTCACATATTCAAAAATTGTACCTTCATCAAACAAATTAATTACATCGAGTTCTTATCCTGCATTCGTGTTTCTATCATTCGTAACATTGGTAAGACTATTCACTTGATGTTGCAACGATGATATCCTCAGGTTTGCTACTTCCATTTCACATGTCTGTTTTAAAAGGACTTTAAGCTCATTCATTACTTACCACATTTATTGAAGGGGAATCTGCACTGTTTCATTTTGTTGCAAAATAATAGCATTGGTTGGTATGACATCTCGTACTTGATGTCTTTTTTCCTTTATGAAATCAACCAATTCCACCTCCATAAATTTGTATAACTACTTAATGTAACCAACATGTATAATTATTTGTTTTGCTTAATGAAAAATAAAAAAAACAAACTTACGTTTTGATTGTGAAAATCTGCTGTCTTTGTGTACACTACAGAGACCATGTCGTCATTCCATTCAACAAACCGTGGAGGAAGTCTTGCATCATAAGGCTTTTTAAGTATTCCACAGTTAATGATCTTAACATAGAAAACCTGCAATGAAACTTTCATAAGGATACAATGTAATTCCAATTAATTGAAACATTCAAAAATTAAACAGGTTAATATTCATAACCACTAGCATGAACGTGCACACCTTCAACCAAATAGATGTTTTATTTCCTTATTCATAATCAAATATGTTCTTCTTTATGTCAGCAACAACTTTACACAGCTCATCCAGAACTAGTTTGCACTAATTCATTTGAGTGGTGTTGTCAACATATTCATTAAAAACATTGGAAAAATGACAATGAGGTGATGATGTTGGACATAAAACCAGATCATGAACAAAAGCAATGAATTTAGCCTTCCATTCCCTTGCATCCTCTGTGTTCATCAATTCTTGGTCTAATTCATCTCTGCTTTTTTGTTTGTTACTACTTAAGTCATGCTTTTCATACTCATGTGTCTTCTTTCTAATTTCTATAGGTCCTTTAGGCAACCCAAGTAGTCTACAAACCAAATCCTCAGTTAATTCGATTTGTCAACCATGAACACAAAGCTTCCTTGATATCTCATCAAACCTTTGCATCAATTGCATCATTTTTATATTTTTATTTTTTGTGATTCTAATGTGCAACATACTACTGAATCCAATGTCGTAAATAAGCTTCTTGTATTCATTTAAACCATCACGAATTTTAGATATTTTTAAAGATGAGAAGCATGAATACAGATATGGAAATCGAGTGTGTGTAACCACATTTTATAAAACGCGATTTAATTATCAGCTAACGTAAATGTATAACTCATTCAATAACATCATTTCATAAAATTGCATACCTTGTCAACATTTTTTGGAACAGATTGTGTAACATTCTAGATATTTTTTGTCATTAAATGATGATAAACACGTGTTTAAATATTAATATATAAAGGTATATGAAAGGTTGATCGAAGGTTGACATGAAACGATCGAAAAAAATCAGAGAAATCTGGAATTTAAGAGTACACCCAGTGGAAAGAGAAGTACGCGTGGTTGTTACCACCACTCGTAGTCCCATTCCACCACACGTGGCGTGCTATTTTTTGGAAGAAAATATAAGATTTCGATCGATTAAGCGGCAAAAGATCATTTTATACTTTTAAACCAAAAACCCTGCAGGGCATAGCTGAGAAAAACCATCAGAGGTTTGAGGAAGCATCAAGGATTGATTTTTGAAGAAGAGGAAGTGATTTTCTTGCAAGAATTTATAAGGTAATTAAGATTAATAGTTGGTTTACATAAGGTTGATGGTTGGTTGTTTTGCTGAGTTATATGGTTAGTTTATAATGAATTCTTGCTGGAATTGATGAGAATGAAGTGAGAATTGATGGCTTGTATATGAGGGAAATGTTAAGATGAGTTTGTATATGGTAACTTGATGGAAAAGAGTGGAACCTAAGGTTTAATTTAGGTTTACAAATGGTTGATGCTGATTTTGAATTCTTATATATTGATTAGAAATGTTGCTGGAAATTGATGTGATTAAGTGTAAGGAATTGAATTAAATCTTGAGAATGATTTAGAGATGGAATTGGGGAAGATTGGATTTAGAAAGGAAACGTTGGAAATGTTGACATATAGTTGATTTATGGTTTCCAAATGATGTTTTAATGATTCTAAAACTAGAATCAATACATGAATTGGTTAGTAATGTATCATATATGGTTAATTTCGTACAGGAGGATCTATACAACGGCTGGGTGATTGTTGAGCCAGTGTTTGATTATTGATTTTGCTTGTTTTTGAGGTAAGTGTTCTTACACTTACTAAACTGGTTCGTAATTGATTTGGAGTTACGTTGACTAAGTAAAGATAGGTGCCTATAATGGAATGTTGAGTTGTTAGACGAATAATAGTGAATATGAGATGTTTATTTTAGAGTTATGATAATGGAAATGATTTGATCTATATTTGATTTATGTCTGATAAATATGGATTGAATACCTATGTGGTATTGTCTAATTTGCTTTGTGTGAGCGAGATGAATGTTGTGCTATGTGCTATGCTATATTCTGTTGTGTGCAGAATGAACGTCATTCAGATGCTGTGTTCGAATATGAATGATATTCATATTAGTTACATTCATACATTTACATATCTGTGTGACACGAGCCTGTGTGGCAAGAAATATGATTCCTGTGTTGATAAAGGATTACTGTGTGTTATCCTGGACTGCTGTGTGCTATGGTCCATATTTACAAACTTTGCTCAGAGCTATGTGCTCAGGCTATATGCCATACCTCTGTTGTGTGTGATAGAGGATTTCCACTGTTGTGTGCGATGGTGGACAAAACTTTGGGCATTATGTATGAAATTACATTTCATTTCATTTCATTTCATTTCATACATTACATTCATATATGTATGATTAAGGATTAATATAATTGAACCTGTGTGGTTCTTATTCATTGTGTGCGATATCGAATATAAGTATGATTGATCTGTGTGATCGTATTGAGGCTGTGTGCTAGATTATTAAATGTTGTGTGCTTTCAATCACTTATCTATATGATATTAGCGTTGCTATGTGCTGAATTAAGATATAAACCTGTGTGGTTGATAGCTGTGTGTTGTATTCTATCTGTGTGAAACAATTTGTCTGACATTCAGGGATGCCTAGGAACAAGATAGATAGGCACGTCCTCGTGCTAATTTATGCTTTTCCCTGCACATCATTTAAGTTAAAAGCTAAGAATACTTATTGAGTATTGTTTATACTCACCCGTTGTTATTTTAAATGATTGTGTAGATCGTAGGTAGCTTGCCTGTCACTGGACCACAGAGCTGATCGGTACTTTCTGAGCTTACGTCAGAGGTCGAGCTCTAGTTTTCATTTTTGACATTTTGATTTGTATATATGTTGTACATTTGTATATACACGCTGGATTTTTGCTTGAAATGTTTTCAAACTTATTTTGCTTCTGCTCGTGTTTGTTTTAAGAATGAAAATGAATTGGGCCGAGATTTATGAAATGAACGTGTATATATCTTTTATTTTCTCTCTCTCCTCTGTTTTTAGATTTGATTTCATATCATATCTTTAAATTATAATGTTTATCAGGTAATCGACATTTAAAAATGAGGTTCACAGATCGTATACATTTCTGCTTGTGAGTTTGTATTACATTTACACGATTGTGCACGTCCCCAACCAGAGATGGTAGTTTTTGTCGCTGCTATCACTGACATTTTCTGCACCCCCTTCATATTTTGAAATGCACTATGATGATAACACCTAAGCTTATCTGTTTGTAAATAAGAGAGAATTAGTAAATTGGGTAGATATGATTATATACAAGATATAAGATTGAACATTGCATTCATCGTCTGTTATACTTAAAACACCTTATGTTGCCTGTTGGAATTGACATCAATAAACCAAAACATAACAACTGTAACAAGTGCAGGGCTTTGCATGTCCATTACACTAAGGTAAAAGAACATAATGAGTTCAAACTTTGACCCTGACACATATCAATGGTGTGACAAATTCACTATAAGTTATAAAGATGCCTAAAGTTCGCAGGATAAGTTCTCGCCAAAAAAATTACTCATGTTATCATCACTATCTTCCTCATTTAAACGAATCTGCAACACTAAAATTTTTGGAGCAATGAACGATTTGACCATACTAATTTACTACATCGGTAAAACAAAAATCACAACAACATATTTATCCTTAAACGCATACATATTGCACGCAATTGAGTTTGATTAAATAACAAAAAAATTTAAGCATTTACCTTATAAATTAACGATGGCATATAGTTTCCATATGCCATATTCAACAGAACAATTTCCTTGAATGGGTCATCAATACCAATGGTAGCGAACAGGTGCAAAAAATCGTCTTCAAACCTTTGCCACCTTAACGATGTGTTTGTAACTTAAACCTAATAGTTGTAACTTATAACCCATTCGTGTATCTTCAACAACTTTCTGCAACTAATATTTATATGTATTGTAACTATGAAGAGTGTAAACTTAATACAAAAAATTTATTTTATAACTTTTATAATAACCTAATGTTTTTGTAACTACAAACATTGATAACTATTTGAGTTATTTGTTTTGGACTATTGTCTGTAACTTAGTAATGTAACTAGTACAACCCACGACCTTTTTATTCGTTAATGTAACTATACTTATAGACATTAAATTTTTTCATATTACTTAACAATGTAGCTTGTTAACTGAATTTAATTTTTATATAAAACTCTGAAAAATATTAGTTTAATATCGTCCAACTTTTTTATTTTAAATTACACGTATATTATGTCACCATTGATAAGTTATGCTTCATACTATTGTTTACTGTGACAGAAAATTATCTTCAACGTCATGGATTATTTACCTTAGCATTCATGTCATTTTAACATATCCATTTTGAATTTCAACTATATTCAGATGTAAATATTGTATGGATTAAAGCACCTATAGTTATTTCTCATTGTACTACTGCATTTCAACTTTATTTGTCATATAGCATCTAAACGGGAAAAAATAACTTCTAATTTCGTTAATCATACGTATTATGCAAAATGTCATTTAATGTGCAATAAAACCATTTCATCATTCAAAATTAACACATTTACATATATTTGCCACATTAATCTCTCCTAAACTATCAATGTTTAAAGTATTCACATTTTTTTAGTTAGGCATGTTAAAAAAAGAAGATTTATAAGTCATTTATTTATAACATTTTATAAAATTAATGACAATCAACACAGACACTTTATTGAATTATACTATGGCAAATCACAAACTTTACTTGCAAGAAATTATATTTTCAACATTGGAATACTTGCAAATTACACACAAAATAGTTCTTCATACAACATGACTACATTCTAACATGAAATGTAGGCAAGCATAGACAAAACAACCAGAATTTAAAGAAAACAAAATCTTTCAGTAATATGATCAACATTTTAATTTTGACAAAAGCTTAGGCGCCTAAACTTTTGAAAATTATGCAATGTCAAAAGACTAATTAGTGCTCTCAGACAAGGTGCAAATGGAATAACGATTAGAACGACATTCAGTCCCTCTTGCTCCACCAACTATAGCAAATGAGTACATGATATGCCCATGGGTTTGGTGAAATACATTCAACGCTTCAAAGGTTCATTCACATTCATTTGTTCCTTAACACGCATGTATGCCCTATATTCTTTGGAATTTGTACATCCAACAACAAGCCCAAATAAGCTCCTATTTCCTCAGCTATTTTCTGATCCCAATAACCAGTGGCTAAATTACAAACATGAATCTAGAAGTCCACTGTATGCACTTCAATAATGTTTGGCTTAATGTTAGGTGGTATGTCAACCCATATAAAGGTTTGACCCTTAAAAGACCATGGACTACCCATGTAGACCCTGTGCAAACAACCTTCACTAAAAAACTTGAAAATATATTTGTTACCTTCCATCCATTCAATGGCGACCCCTTTTTGTGCATTTCTTTGCGAAGGAAGAATGAATTGTATTTCATGTAGTTGAACTGCTTTAGAGCCTAAAAACCTACCAACCATAGAAAATATTAGATCTCCTTCATTCTAGTTAAGTTTGTTTTCATCCAGAGGTATGTGCATTGTTTGCTCTTCTCTCAACAATATTATACCAAATAACACATCTTCTCCAACTCTTTCCAACAATATGAGATCATGCTAAGAAGATATTATGTCAACAATAAATATACACTCTGTACAACATTTTGGTACTAGCGTAAAAGACCTAAGCTAGAGGCAATCTTCACATTCATCAATACGGGGTGAAATAACAAAATTTTCACTAAATTTCTCAAGACTTGTCATCTTTTTTAAATGATGAGCGTTCATTAAAAGGAGTTTTTACAGGTTTCAGTAAAGGTACATGAACTTGAAATGGATGACTTTAGGGTTCGTACATTCAATATATATAAATATACAAGAAAATACAGCAACTCTACAAGAGCATTGTCATAACACCATGTCCTTGCGAATTGCTAACCTTCTTCAACTAAAATTCACTAAGACATTCCTTCATTTAAATCATTAATGTTTAATAACATCCATTTCACTATTAATTTTGTAATTATTTATTTAAGTTATTTACAAATTTTAACATTACATACATTAAGCCTGTTTCTTTTTTCTGGTTTCATTGACCAAAGCAATAATACTTCAACTCCAAACTATAAACATACTTAAATTAAGTTCATGACCAAACAAATGTTAACACAACTATGTCTTAAAAAAACTACATACACTCCATTGTATGCACATAACAAACAGTTATTCTACAACATTGAAAAAACTACATATCTTGCAACCGTCTTTGACCTACTCTCAAATCTTATCATCCTTCGCTCAAGAAGGATTGGCTTGGTCTGACCACTTTCATTTTTGTTTGTCGCACTGGTCATTTCTACTAGTTTTATTCTTTAATTTAGATACATTCTTTAGTACATGAGATCGAGAGGCATTCAAAAATTGGGTCAAAAGCCAATTCTTTATATTCTGTCTCAAAGGTTGCACTGTGCTGTCAAGCCTTGCGTTAATGTATAATGAAGTGCACCAAACATTTTGTCTTTCCTTAATGAAATCACATTTCAACATACTATAATAAAAGTCATAATTGTTTGACATGAATAATCTTCTCTTGCTTACTTACTGAAAAGTTCGTAGGCATATGCCAATATTCGTGGACGACATTTTGAGGATCACTTTCTTGCATAGCAAGAACATTAGCAATTGCATTTATCACCCCATCAAATATCCAACCTTGAGGTCTCAAACTTTCTAAATCCCTCTGTCCTAAATAAGTGTCCCCACATGAAAAGAAATCTCTCACTAAAATAAAAAAAAATATTCCAAAATATTGTTCGTTTAAGCCCTAGCCCAATGTATTGTTTGTAACTTTTATTATTGAGTAATAAAATTATGAGGCATTATTTTATCATTTGATGTATTGACCTATGGTATATTGTTTGATAAAATATCCAAGAATGTTGATTAACCACTTGAGGTATCAAGGTTGAGGACCTTGATAGTAGAACCTAGAAGATATGAGATTAACATTCTAAATATCCCTAGTAGCTCGTTTTTATGGGAATAGAAATGAATTAAGAATAGTCTGTACTTTGTAAGTGATCATGTTCTACAGGTTACAGATATTTGGGATATCTAGCATAGTCAATAGGTACAATGAAGAACATTGTATTTGGAGAGCGATCACTATTTG
>CANYCX010392785.1:0-10002 GCA_948193385.1 Breynia disticha f. nivosa | reverse complement strand
TTTTAAATTTTTTGTTGAGAGTGATAGAGGATATCTATGTTGTTATATATAGTTTGTCAATATAGTGATATATATATATATATATATATATATATATATATATATATATATATATATATATATCATCTGAGGTTGCAATGTTGATATAGATCTGATTATAGATCTGATATTTGAGCTTCATGTTCCAAAATGTGAAAATGTGCGTGTGAGCTATACAATTTTGAAATGCTTTGCAGGATTGCAATAGGTTATGGGATATTCAGATTATAGCCGTTATATAGCAATTCTACGTAAAGTATAGACTTGCTTAATAAAGAATAAAGGGTGTATTAGCGTAACACAAAACTTAATCCATGGATGTGTTAACTAATACGATCGATATTCTAGATTTGTAACGCAATAACGATAAATGGGATATCTCATATATTCGTATGAAGTTACTCAAAGTACAAAAAAGTCGAATGATTCATATCAATAGTAACTCATATGTAAATTAGAGGAAAAATTTTAAAATTATACGTGTTTAATATGGTAATTAGATTAGGATGTTTTAATTATTGTTCATGTAACTATTTTTTATTGTATAATTAAAAAATTTTCTTTCTATTTGTAAATCTTGTTATATGTACGTGCCATTCTTCCATAAATTCTCAAACATATTCGTATTCTATGTAAATAGTTTACAGCTCGATCATATATAAAATCAAAATACAGATTGTGTCAATCAACATACCTGTGGGTTCAACCTTGTGTTGATCTAATACGCCTTCTATTCTGTAGAGCACAAAACCTATAACATTTAAGTACAACTTATGTGAATCTACTGTAACCTTAAATACACTCAAAACCTACCTATTTTCAATCCTGCAAATCAACAACACAATCTCTCACACGTATATAGCATCATATATGTACCAACATGCACCTCAACCTGTACTATCATCCAAAAATAACAAACAACACTCATATACACTTATATATATCAATCTATCATCATCCAACAACAAACAACAAGAAGAAATCTGAACATATTCTATCAACAGTCATAACATCACGTATCATATCCAAATATACACACAATCATGCAAATGTCAAAATGTATCAACTTCTAGCTGGTGTTTGGTGAAGAGAGAAAATACTGGGAGTAACAGGCGACCGATCTGTGAAGATCTTGAAACCTAAGCTGACTCTATACCTGGTCTTGAAAACAAAATATAGAAACGTAGATTTTTTTAGATGCGAGCTTAGTGAGTAGTCATTAATTAATCAATAACATAAAATTCAAATAAGCGATTCATTCACATAATCCTGTAAAATATCATTGATAATATAAATATAAACTCATTTATTCATTTCAGGTTTACTATGATCGTAACGATCGTACTCATAAAATTTATCATTTATCAACATACAACGTATAACGATTAACGACATATCTCTGTATAATCTTCCTCTTTGATAATATACTTCCTCTCTAGTATGATTGATCATATAATCATCAATCCAATCACCACCCAACAATCATGTCAACACCAATCAAGTCGCAACAACAATCGTATTTCGCATATCAATATCATACAATATATAATAATGTGAATAATCATATATATATATATATATTCACCAATCATTTTCCATTGCGCATTTAAATTTCATATTAAATCGTATTTAAAAATGAGTTAGACTACTCACCTGTTAGCTGAAATACTCAGAACGGTACGAGCTCTGATCCTCTCCTGTCGTCTAGTCTATCGTCCCATATAATTATATACAAAATTCTTTATAAAATTAAATATAACAACATATTAATATGCATGCTCCTATTTCAATCTTATCAATTCTCTATTTCGTCAATTATTAGCAATTTCTAACTTCAAACTAAATTTACGATAAATTCTATATATAAACTTCGTAAATTATTGCCGTTAACTCCATGGATTTTCCAGTATCGATTATAGCAATCGATTCCTTACTCGATTTTACAATAAATCTCGCGTTCACGACTCAATTCCTAGCTTAAATCTCCACGAAATCTCTCTTTCTCTCTCCTAAAATTCCTTGTTCTCTCTCTCTCGTCTTAGTCCTCTTTCTTTTCTGTTAATTTCATTTCATTTGAATTATTTTTCCTTTTCGGTTTCTCTTATACATTCCTCAAGTGCCACCTCCTGTCGAAAGTTCCAAGTTCCCAAACTTCTACAATAAATTCAAGACCACACGTTATCAATCAAAACTACACGTTGTGCTACCCACCACGCGTTTGTTGGTGACAACGTGTAGTATACTACACGTTGTAGTGGCCACAACGTGTAGTTTTTAGCCACCCTTTGTACTTTATAAAAATTCTCCTTTTATGTATACTTGCTGTCAACCATCAATCAACTCACAATTAACCTCTTATTTTCTTCTATTTGTAGAGTAAATTCTTAATTTTATTAAGTATTTTAATCATTTTATTAATTATAAGGTTTTAAGATGAGAATATTACAATAAACATAAGTTTATATAGTAGTTAGATTCTTTCATCATCTGGAGCATAAAGGTGTCATCTTTATGGTATTGAACCATAAACTAGCCAACTAGTTTCACAATTATTTCATGCATTGACCTTGGTTTTTTTTTTATATGGTTGTATACGTTTTAAATTTTCAAAGTTTTTTTCATTGTGCACTTAACATAAGTCATATAAAATCCAGTTTGACAGCCAATAGATTTGATTTTCCTACAGGAATCAATCCCAATAAGCTAACAATCTAGGCAACCAACAGTTATATCAGAGCTATCGATGCATGTATTATGCCTAAATGATGCTTAAAATCGGTTATGACCTAAATACTACTCCCTGCGTCCCACAATAAACGTCGTTTAAGGTTTTTGCATACAGATTAAGAATGCATTTAATATGTCTTAAGTTGATGTGTAATTGACTATATTATCCTTTGACTTTAGTATATAAAAAGAACCATTGAATTAAATTTGTATTGGAAATGTAAAACTAATGAGGGTAATATTGGAAAAAAATATTAAATGTTGCATTGAAAGTGTAAAACGACATATAATATGAGACAAATATACATTTTTAAAACGACACTTATTATGGGACGGAGGGAGTAGTATGCTAAAATTTTCGAATACATTTTCTTAAGGTTGTTTGATTATGTTAATTAGTTGTCGTGGTTATTTCAATCTTAAATCATGTTAATAGACTAATTTATGGTGATTTATTTTTTATGATTTTAATTAAGAATATTAATTAATAAATAAATTTGATGGAACAAATGACCAAGTAGAAATAAAGAAAAAACAAAGGCCAAAGAGATACGTCATCTCTAAGGCCATCTTCAACTAGTTACTCTAAAACATCTACTCTATTTCTAAAAATACAACAACTATTGTACATACTTTATTTCACTTCAATTAGTTTTGCTCTATTTTCAACATTAAAAAGAATATTCTAAGCATATTCATCTTTTTTTATTAATTTTTCAATCAATTAAACTATATAAATATTATAATTAATTAAATCTTGATTAAATATTTAATTTATTAAAAATATTAATTTAAAATATAGGACATTAATAAAATGTAAATATTATATTAAATTAAAAACAAATATTACAATAATTAAAAATAAAAATAACAATAACTAAAAATTACAAATGATGGCTAGTGCCATAGAATTGAAGAAACAAAGTATGACAATGAAAACACAACGAGAGGAAGATAAGATTCTAATGCAAGATTTAACAACAATTGACAATCCAAATGTTTAGGCTTTTATTTAAACAACAAAGGATGAAATCTTGCAGGGATTTTGGAGGTCGATTGGGCTTCCAAATCCCTGCATTTCTCCACACCACGTCAAAAGAGGCGTATATTGGAGTTGGTATAAAAAGAAGCACAATTTCATCAAAAACGTCTTGAAGAACTAGAGTATTTGAAATATAATTGCTTGACGAAAAACACTTCTACCATGACCATATTAGTCGCTTTTTTACAAAGAAGAATATGTGATAATTAGTCTTTTAACATGTTTTTTTTTAATTTATGTGTAATTAATTAATGTATTTTTTTTATTTTTAATTAAAGAAATATTCAAAATTATTGATGCAATTTTTATTTGAAATTAATGTGTTTTTTATTTTTATCTGTATTTAATTAATTTAATAATATTTGAAATATTGAGTCACTCAAAAAATCAAAATTAAAAAATAATTTAATTGATATAATGTTTACTGATTTACTGAATTAATAACAAGATTTTTAATGAAATTTTGATTAGCTGAAAAAGTAGGAAATAAAACAAACTATTTAACTAATAGTAAAAAAAAAAAGTGGCTTAGATAAGAGTGAAACTCGCAAGCGAAGTGATGTGCATTGTGAGGACCTCACCTAGAAGCAAAGTGTGGTGGACGGTCAACAGAAGGGGTAGCTTTGTCCAGACAAATTTGATTAAAGACGATTAAAAAAAATTCAAGAAACAGAAAACCAGTTCTATCACCCCACCACCGGTGCCCCACACAAAGCATTTATATCATGTGTACTTTTTAATTCAGTTTCGAACACATCCAACCCAACACTTCCCTTCTCTCCGCTATCCATTTTCAGATCCCCACCACTCAAAAATGGAATCTTAGCTATCATTTTCCAGCAAAACCAACATGATGAAACTAACCCTTTATGTTTTCTTCCTCTTCCTTACTTTTCTTGCAGTTTCAGCACCAACAACTTCCTCAAGAACTGGAGTCTTTTATTCAAGAACTACTGGAACTTGCACTCCTCAGTATCTACTCTTCAACTTCTTCTTCCTTCATTATTTCTTTACTTCACTCTTCTACTTTGTAACGCTTGAAATTGGTTCATTATTGCTAAGGTTGGATTTGGAACATAGTGTCGTGTGATAGCGTTTGGTTATGGTTTATGTTTGAACGACAGGTACTGGAGCAGCATGGTTGAGGAGTGGCCAAGGATGGTTCCAAAAAAATCAACAGTATCAAAGGTGTTTGGGTCGAGGGTAATCGAACGGTTCAGATCTGATATGACGTTGCAGGAATCAACGGCTAGGATTGAAGATGGGGACGTGTTTGGGGAGTTGTTAAAAGAGGCGAGTGCAGCACTTTTGAACTCTTATGCGAGAAAAGGGTATCCGTATAGTGCGTGGGAAGTGAAGACGTTAGTGATAGAAGGTTTGGTGTCTAGAAAGGCAGCTTATACACAAGCCAAACAATTCTTAGTTGCAAATGAGGGTTGTAATTAGTTTGGACAGTGTGTTATGTTGTGTGTTTACCACAACTAATGTTGGTTTGTGGTTGTTTTTTTTTCTTGTTTGAATGTTATAAAATATAAATTATATATTGTGTTATTAAAATCTTTTATCTAGTTTGTCTTTATCCATTTGACATACTCAATAGAAATCATTTTAAATCTGTTTAGATAATACTCTTATTTGTCTCATATCCTGATAGTGTTATCTGTGGTTATTCATTACTAGTTTAAACTTTAAATACTCGTTTACATTAAAATTACATATAAATATGCAAATCATTTAATATAAATATGAAAACATTAAAAATTAAAGCTTCAAAATATGAAAAACTTAATAAAAGTTCATTCAAGTTAAAAACAAATAAAAGTAAAAGTAGGGTATTTGATTTCGTGGTGGGCAGGTTTTTCAATATCTGTAACTGCCCGAAACCATTTACATTGGATTCGACTTGAACTTAATGGGACAGATACTTACATGTACTTAATTTATAATACTAAAGGAGAAGTAGATAGAACATAATATTGAAATTTGATAGAACATAATATTGAAATTTGGCAATACACTTAATTGACTTATGATACAATATTAAATTGTTTAAAATTTTGATTAAGTTAATTGGATTTAAATACGATCTTGCAATTCAAAAATGAATTTGATAACAACTAAACATTCTTTGATTATGATTTTATAATTTAAATAATAAAAATAATCACAATTAAAATTAAAATTTTACGACACATCGCGTGAGTACTTTGCTAGATTTTTCAGTACTCACTTTCATCCTTAATGTGGCTTAAGACTTTGATTGGATGTTGGACAGGGGAGGGGAAGATAGGGGAGAACAATGTGGAGGAATGTTTTGTTGTTTGGTTGTTTTATTTGACGGAATAAAGAAAGTTAAATGAGCTCATTTTCACCTCATTTACCTCCCACTTTTGAGATTTCTTTATCTTGCAATTTGGAAGATAAAGGAAAGTACATGAAAAACTAGTTTATTTTTCATACAAATACTACAATTTTGACATTTACTTCACTTTTCCTTCATTAAAACTTACAACAACACTGCACTCAGTCTTCTATCATCTCCCTTAACTTTCCTTCTAATACTCTAATTTACTTTGCTTTCCTCGTCATCTTAAACATCCAAACAATGCCTAAAGGAATTTAGCCGAGTCTAGTCAACTCTATCTTACCTCTAAATTCTAATTAATTGAAAAAAGTAGCTCTAACTACGTGCGAGCATTGGTCGAATTAGTCACCTGAGTGACATGGTCGGTCGGGTTGAAGAAGCAAATCAAAATTGTCCAATCTAACACGTGGAACCAAAAAAACCTATTCTTTTTTAGGTGTGAAAATCTCTCAACTTTCATTCTCAAAATAGTATTATTACAGACAAACTAGCACTAGCAAAGATGAATAGAGATCAGAGATTTTGTGCTCCTTTTTCTCTCTCTCTTACCTTATCTTCAAAGAAGATAATCTTCCATCTTTTTCCCAACAATTTTCTCTCATCATGTCCTAAATTAAGACATCATAATTCACATGATTATTATTGTCTTAAAACATGTATGAACTTTCCAAAAAAAATGAGCTTTCATTCATTTTGGGCCTAATTACCAAAATTGACCTAATTGCTCAATCCGATCCAAAAGCCGAAGTTTGACCTAAGGTGAAATTCTAAAAATACCCTTATGGTTATCTTTTGTTAATGTACGATCTATAGGACTATTTAATAATTGTAATGAATTTAATAATTCATTAATCATAGACAGTCTCTAGTAAGACACTATGACAATCCATAATTAAATAGCTGATGAATGGCGCCAACAGTCCTATTACAATTCAAATTCTTCCCTTGACCTCTGATATCATGATTTACATAAGGTATGTCTCTAACGTCCTTATTTAGTGCTAAATCACTTTCTTGATCTCTATGAAAAGATTGATAAGTTCAAATGAATGATCCAATCATTCCATTTGGGTGTGGCTACACTCTTCCCAATCTTGCCTATTAAGCGGCCAATGATATCTTCTCTCATTATCATGAGAGGGTCAATCTCTTCACTTCACTCATGCTTCTACTTGTAATCCATAGAATACCCAACTATACCCATACTTGTCAATCTTTTACGGTTACATTGAGCGTGTATGAAAGTACACTAGTAGTCACAATAAAAGATATAGTGATTTTAGGTTTAAGGACTAATATTTGACATTGTAAGAGACATACCGATGTTAGTATTTTTATCAATGATTGCTCAGTATTCTTATCAATGATCACTCTCCAAATACAATGTCCCACATTGCACCTATGAACTTCGTTAGATATCTCATATCTATGACCCGTAAAACATGATTACCTACAAAGCTCATACTAGTCTTATTTCATTTCCATTCTTCATTTCCATTCTCATGGAAACAAATAATTAGGGATATTTAGAATGTTAATCTCAAAATTTCTAGGTTCTAGTATCAAGATCCTCAACCATGATACCTCAAGTGTTTAATCAATATTTTTGGATAGTTTTATCATACACATAACATAGGCCAATAGATGAAATGATAAAATAATGCCTTATAATTTAGTAATACATAATAAAAGATACATACAATGTATTAGACTATGATTTACACTAACACTTGAAGCCTTATCTCAGATGTTATTCTCTTAGATTTTTAGTTTGATTAGAACTTCTTTTATAAGGCTATAAAAGACCTCAATCACGATGGAATAAGACATCATTACATATACTTCTATTTTATAAATTCTGGTTTTTGTTTTGCACAACATTACAGGTTGGGTACTTTTGTACTCTTGTGTTTTTACTACGTCAATTGGTATCAGAGCCTTGAATCTTATAAGGTCTCGACATTCTAACTATGGCTCATCACCCTAATGACGACGTTCAAAGGGATCTACCAACTGTTTGGGACTTTATTCAGCATCTCAAACAACAACTCGCAACTATGACTACTCAACTCCAATAAGTGATGTGAGTGAACCAGGAAGTTGATGATGAAGAAGGACACTGAGATGTTTCCCTGCATGAAGACCTTAGATTCAACTATTGGTTGTCGATAGTGATTCCAATGATGAAGAACTTATACACCAACGATATTCGCCCTGTGCAAGGAGGGAGAATGATTTCAAATTGAAGACTGACATCCCTGCCTTCAATGGAGATTTAGAAATAGAAGTCTTTTTGGATTGGTTGGAAGAATTCGAAAACTTCTTCGAATTCACAGAAATAGAAGAAGACCACAAGGTTAAACTAGTCGCTTGCCGTCTGAAAGGAGGGGCAGCAGTATGGTGGGCACAAGAGAGAGAAAGGCGGTGAAGGGAAGGAGGCAATCTGTAAACTCGTCATCGAGTTCTCAGCGGGTAGAGAAGAATGATGAGGCACCCAAACCAAACAATGCCAAATGATGGTTCTAGAAGGTAGGTGACAACGATACGGGCAAACATATATGTTGAAAACCTGGACGACAACTTGAACGACGTGGATGACATGCTTATTAGAGTTAAAATCCTTAGTATTTTGGAACTCTTATTACATTATTTTTATCTTTTCTTAAGCCCTTATCTCAGTGTTATTCTCTTCGATGTTTAGTTTGATTAAAACTTCTTTTATGAGACTATAAAAGATCTTAGTCACGATAGAATAAGATATGATTACATATACTTCTATTTTATAAATTTTTATTCGTAATTCTCACAACATTACAACTTGGGTACATTTGTACTCTTGTGTTTTCGTTGTGTCACTTACTCTCATAGTCTAAAGCAATAATAAAAAATAATTTTTTGCGTACTTACCCTACTTCTCCATGCTTCACTTTACATGCTTCTTCTTGCTCTCGACTTTGAATATCCTAAACATGAAAGGTTTTTCAAATTATCAAATTGAATTAAGGTTTGGATGTTGCTACAAAGAGTTGAATGAAAATGTATTAAAAGAGTGGAAGAAATGTATAAAAACCTGAAAGAAAAACTGCAACACACAACTTTGGCTGATACTACGTGAAAATTATAATAAATAATGTCTATAAGATTTTAACAACCTTAGCACGATTTATTAGTGAACTACATCAAGTTTGTATTCGAGGTATGCTGATTAGAAGCTTGTGGGGATGAGAAGAGAGGAGATAGATAGATAAGTGTGTGTTTTTATAAGTAGGAATATAGATGAGGTGATGCGAAAAAGAGAAAAAGAAAGAGCAAAAGAAAATGAGAGATTATTTTATAGTTGGACTTAGAGAATAAGTTTAAGAAAACCTATAATTTAAGGGATATTTTTGATAGATTAACATTTAAGAAAAATTGAAAAAGTTTAAAATCATATTGCAGATAATTATACAAACTACTATGTTTTGAATTTGGAATGATATGAATGTCAGTGTATTTTGTTCATTTTTGTTGATTTTTGTTGATTGACAAGATTCTATTTCACAATTATATGAATGCCAGATTTCGCATTCTAAAAAATGTCACTTTTTGTTCTCTCGACATATGAATAATAATGAACAACTATGAACACTAAATATACCCTGCTGATAAATGTCAATTTGTACTTATATTTAGTATTTTATTATATGACATTTATCATACTTTTGGTTTAATAGCGTGTTATTTTGGCTCAATTATTATTCTTTTGTGTATTCAGGACTTAGGGCATACAAGTGCGAAGTTCTACCGAAATCGAAGTGAAAAATCGTCAAAGAATACACATTGAAAGATG
>CANYCX010392537.1:0-10305 GCA_948193385.1 Breynia disticha f. nivosa | reverse complement strand
AACATTGTCCGTATCCCGATACGTCTGCACCTGTGGATACGAGCGTACCCACAACAAGGTATCGTTCTTCTTCCATTACATTGAATGGAATTCCAAGTTAGCATTTTCGTTCGTTTTATTTAATGCTTTAATTAATTATGTGTTAATTAATTAGATTATATATATGTTATGTATATTGCATTTCTTTCATTTGTATCAGAGCCGAAAGGCTGTAAAATTTTAGAATTAATTTTCTAGGATGTTGTGGGTACTAATGATGTTGATTTGGGAAATTTATTTTGTATAAAAGTCGTCAAATTTAGGCCTAAAACCTTAGACCGGTACGAATCCAAAAATAAAACATAGGAATTTGAAAAATCTGACCACATCATTTAAGTCAAAAGGTCGAAAACAATTGAAATATGTATTTTACACCGTCGGAAACTGCCAGGAAGGCGGCGCGTGAACAACACGCGCCCAGCGACTGGGCGTCACATTTTGGTAGAACAAAACAGTTCGTTGTTTGGAGTGATGCGACAAAGTGTTTGTACTTGGGTTCAAACGACAAGTTGTTTTGGACCAACCTGACCCAGCACCCAATCCGACCCTACCCAAAACCCGTGACCCAACCTGCGTCTTGAACCCACTGACCTAGACCGTTGGTCACCCAATCAACATGCGCCACGTGTCGCGCGTTGCTGACCGCGAGTGGTTATCGCCCATGCGCACGACAGTAATGTTCTTCACTCGCGGCGGCGTGTGTTGGCACGTGGACACTGTTCTGACCACCAAATTTTTTCAAATTTTTGACAGATTAGATATTTATAATATTCTGGAATTTTCGGTATATTTTGTGTAAATTTTTAAATTCCAGAAGCATTATTTCATTTAAAATTGATTAAAATTTTGTATTTTAATTAATTTAAATGAATCTATGTGTCAAATAAAATTCTAATAAAATTACAATAAGTTTGTAAGAGGTATTAGAACTTTATTATATAATTGTTTATATTTATGACATAATTATATATGTGTTATAGAATAATTAATTAAAATTACGTATTTAAATTATTGTAAATATATTAATTTATCAATAAATTCTAATAAATTACATTGTAGTTGTAATATGAATTAGAAATTTATCATGTAATTTATTTACATAATAAAATTAATTCTATATTCGTTATAGATAATGCAAATCATTAATTGTCCCCAAAAAGTGTCTGCGTATGTAAAGAAATTGAATTTTGAATTCTTTCTTCGAAATCCTAAAATCAAGGAATATTTTTCTTTTGGATTAATGATTGAATCGTTGAGGTTGTAATGTGCTTTAACAAAATCAACAATGAAATTTGAAAATTAATTTTAGAAAGAAATTTTATTTCTTAATTAAAGGTATGATTTGGAAAAATTGTTGGATGCAGTAACATATTTTTCTGCGTGAAAATATTTACGAAATTTTGGTTTGGAAAATTCTGGAAATTAGCAAAAATAAAATGTAATATTGCAAAATTGGATGCGATCCAATAAATTACATTTTACAAGTCATTGTATGATCTTACGGACCAACGTGGAATGAATCGGGAGGCGATTTAATTGTGAAACTTAGACGTAATCGTATAATTAGATAATCGGGATTGTGATTTGTCGAAAATTAATAAATTCATTTAATGGTTTGACAAGATTTTAAGTAATAAGAATTACTTATGCTAATTAAGTTAGTGTTAATTGGAATTATAATGGGTATAGCGATTGAACTTAATCTAAAATTTTGTAGATGCTTGAATATTTAATATATTCATCGAGGTAAAGTTTTAGTAAATCGAGAATGACTTAAGTAATGAGAATTACTTATAATAATTAATATGGTATTAATTATGGTCTCGATTTGAGTGTTATTGTGTAATATAGAATTTCCGGCAAAGATTATAAGTTAATTCTTGAAATTCTATTGCGAAGTTCATTGTGTGTGCATACGTGCTTTGTGGACGTAACAACTTATTGTATAATAAGTTGACAATACCATTCGTTGGGTATTGAGAAGACTTAATAAGAATTAAGTTGTAAAATACCATTTGTTGGGTATTAGAATTTTAGTTCAATGTTCATTATTAATGTTTAATAAGTTTAAATATTATTTGGACATGTAAATTGTTTAGTACAATTTATTAGAAATGTCGCGTTTCTAGATAAATAAATTTTCATAATTTTAGTTTATCACGTAATGAACATGAGTTGACTAAATTAAAGTAACTTAGAAAATGAAAATAAAATGAAATTTACTATTAATAGTTAAATCTTTGTCTAGTGAATGTAGTAGCCCAAATAATTCTGTGATTTTATGTAAAAAGCTCGTTTTATGTGAACCAAAAACTAGATTAAAATTTAATGTATCAATAGTAAATTTAATATAATACTAAAATTCCTTATTTCGAACGCAATAAATTATATAGTATTGTTTATTTATTTGTGTGATAATTATTTACTATTTACTACTCCAAAAGTCTATTAATATTAAGATCAACATAATCGCACGTTAGGCTTAGGCAGTATTAATTGCATAGGATGGAAATTAGTTTTCCAAATGCACAATTAGAAACTAAGTGTTTTTAATACCTTGATTTTTATAATCAAAATTCAAGGAAATATTATATGCTCGACATAATTTTGGATTTATGCGAAATGAAATAAGTGAATTCCGTTGTGTGCGTCATTATACTTTGTGTAATAAATGATGAATGAGATTACTAAGAATCATATTAGTATCAAACTTAATGGATCGGTCGATCGAGGTCTTTCGAATTTTACATTTAATACATAAACACAAATGTTGTATATAAAAGCTTAGAAGCTTATATGATTCATGAATTAATAATATTAGTTATCGGTAACTAATGCACATAAATGCACCAAAAAGATGTTATCTATCCTGAAGATATCACTCTAGGTCATATAATGCAGGGCCTTAATTACTGAGTTTTTGTGGTAAATTTGATTAACGTGGTTAATCACTTGTTCTTACAAGATATGTAATTAGTGTTTATGAAAAAATTTCGTGAGATTAAAGTGAGTCGAAATTGGTGATATTAGGAAAGTAATCTAGCGAATAATTACGTTTAGTCGAAAATAGAAAATAACGAGTAATCTTTTATTATACTTGAGCTGCTTAACTGCCAGAAGCTCATTTTGTTGAAGGTCGCGCGCCCGCACAATGGAAAACGTTTCCTAAAGAGAGAATCTATACTTGCAATTGTCATGTGTGAGTGGGAGATGAAAGGATAATTTATTCCGCCCATGACATTTGGGTTGTCGAATAAATATAATTAAGTTAATGGACTTAATTATGATTTATTTGGTGGAAGGATTAAATTAGAAACACTTTTAGTTTAGGGACTAAAGTGTAACTGTTCGTGGAAGGTACCTATTCACCAATAGGTACCTCTACTTCTATAAATAAACCATCTCCTCCTCATTCTTCCATACACCAAAAAGGAAGAGAAGAGAGAGACTCTTCCACACACCAACTTGCAATTTCTCTCTCAGCCCGGTGATCGGATTCTGGTGTAGGATCGGGTGCGAAACATTGTCCGTATCTCGACGCGTTTGCACCTGAGGATATGAGCGTACCCTCAACGAGGTATCGTTCTTTTTCCGTTGCATTGAACGGAATTTCAAGTTTGTGTTTCCGTTCATTTTATTTAATGCTTTAATTAATTATGTGTTAATTAATTAGTTTTATATATATATACATATATATTGCATTTTGTTTAATATCGAACGGATCGTCGAACTATTTACGCCCCTACTAGTAACAATTACTACCAACAATTCAATCATGCATCTTGACTAAATTCATTTAATAATTACTCTATTTTAGTATTCTCATGTTAACAATTACTCTATTTTTTATATTCTTACGTTAAACACCAAGTCCTCCACTTTTTTGTCTTGAGACAATTGAATGACGTCTTTAATATATCTTTCAGTGATACTATTTGTTTAATAATTATATTTGATTAAGGGCTACGAGTGCTCTAATAAATTAGAGATAAATTTTATAACTTTAGACTCAACCAATGTCCTTTAAGGAAATTTTGACTTATAATGTTATATAGTTTGTTTTATATGTGTAATAGTATATAATTGGGTTATCAACAATATAAAAAAAATGTTAAATGTTTAGATAAAATCATGTCACTTTTCCTTTTTCAAATGTGTTCTATTTGTGATTGAAAAATCCAATCAAATCACTCTTATAGCACCACCGTCCTTAACCAAATCAACAAACTTACTATTTGTGATTGAAAGATTTTTTAGGCTGTGAAATTTCTCTCTCCTTTTTTTTATCGTGGATTTTTCGTCCATTTTCTTTGTGATTTCAATGAAAAATAGGTTCTCTCATATTACTATGAATAAAAATTCTTAAAACCAAAATTTGGATATGAAAATGGGCATGAAAGCTTTGAGCTTTAAAAATTCTTAATCAAGAGATTTTTGATCATAGTGAATGTGAGCATTATGCATTGTCTTAATATATGCATCACTTTGGAATAAAAATATTATAGTGATAATTGTGGTCTTTGGACAAAAAAAATTATAGAGATAATTGTAGTCTTTTGGACATCTCATTTAAAATAGTCTTAGTGATCTCGAATATCAAGATGTAAGTCAATCAAAGACACTAAGACTAACTAACATCGAGAGCATATTTGATTAATGTCTAAGTTTAAGCGATGAGGCAGATTTAAACATGAGATTTTTATTTCTAAACTCCACAATAATAGTAAAGTGGATAATAAGGGGGAATTTTCTTCCTAATTATTTTAATATATATGATGGCTAATGCCACACCCACATGTTCTCAAATATGCCCTCTAGGGTCTTTTGTGTTGCTCACATTTTGTGAAGTTTTATAGTTTAGTCATGAGAATGACGTAAACTAATTGAGGCCATATAAGATCAATTTTCAATGAACATGGAAATTTTAATCATTGAAGACTGAAATATTACATGGAGTACGTCATATAAGATTATATACTAAGTTGTGTTATTAGAGCATATATTTAAATTGAGTGGTATATGAGTAGCTTCATGTAACCTTGTGTAAAAAGTGAGCATGGGTAATCACTTTGATGGGGAGAATTGAAAAATGTTCGTTTTCCTAGTGAATCGATTCCAAGATTTGGAATAAAATCATGTCTCTTTTCCTTTTTCAAATGTGTTATATTTGTGATTGAAATATTTGTGATTGAAAAATCCAATCAAATCACTCTTGTAGCACCACTGTCCTTAACCAAATCAACAAACTTACTATTTGTGATTGAAATTTTTTTAGGCTGTGAAATTTCTCTCTCCTTTTTTTTTTGTCGTGGATTTTTTTGTCCATTTTCATTGTGATTTTAGTGAAAAATAGGTTCTCTAATATTACTATGAATAAAAATCCTTAAAACCAAAACTTGGATATGAAAATGGGCATGAAAGCTGTGGCCTTTGAGCTTTAAAAATTCTTAATTAAGAGATTTTTGAGTCTCGTCATAAAATTCATGAGCTAACGAGTGTATTCACAAGCTTTTTGAGTTTGAATAAATAAAAATTAAAATAAGATTTTTTAGATATAAAATTAAAAATTCATATATTTATTGAATATTATGAATATTTTTTAATTTTTGTATATTAATGAAATTGTTATTATTGAGTAGTAAAGTATAACTAATCATATTTGCTATATATTTTCCTCAAATATGATTTTGTTTTAACAATGATTTGTTTAAATAAACTAAGTACCTATTTTAAATGAAAAAATATAAAAAAAAATGTAATCGAGTTTATTCATAATCTTGTTCACAAGTGTTAAACGAGAATATAGTAAATAATTTTTGAGCCGAGTTTTAGAATGCTCAAGCTCGGCTCGTTTATGAAACTAGCTCAAAAAATTTGTTTAAACTCAAATCGTTTAATATCGAGCCAAACGTCAAGCCACTTGTGAGTGGCTCAACTCATTTACACCCCTATTAGTAACAAGCTGTGGAACCCGCGCGATGCGGTGAGATGTTGTATATTTTAATTATTTTATGTAATTGATAATTTTAATAAAAATATTTAAAATATAACAAAAATAAATAAGTAATTTAAGTAAATATATTTTTCTTTATTTTAAGTTCTCTTATGATATTTTAAATTTTAAAAAAAATAATTATTTATAAAATATTTATCTAATTAGATGTCATCACATCAATTACAATATTCATTCATCTCAAGTCAGTACTATTAATACTATCTAATTAAATATCGCATCATTATTATTTTAAAAATACATTAATATAGACATGAATAATATTAATATTTATTTATTATTATCACATTCGTTTTTAAATACAAATTAAATATCAATTTTTTATTAAATTATCTCATTAATTATAATTAATAAATAATATTTTATTTTAGTTAGTAAAAAATAAATAATATAAAATATTGACACAAAAATTTTTTATGACTAATGAAAGACTATTAAAATATATATAAAAATATTTATCTGCAAAATTAGATAGTCTTTTATGACAATTGAATCTTTAAAGTTACCATTACTTATTATTAAACAAATTTCTATGGTTAAGATCATTCGTTCAGCTAATTATTTAGTTAATTCTAAAAAATAATTTTAGTTTTAATTTTTATTCTAATAAAAAATAATTTTAGTTTTAATTTTTATTCTAAAATTTATTCCTACAGATATCAATTTTTCATATTTTTATTTATTTTTTATAATATAAATAGTACATCTTATTAAGTATTTTTTAAAGTAAAAATAAAATTTATTTATTCTATATTTTTCGATTTTGATAAAAATACTCTAAATATTTTAAACAATAGCTAATTTTTTTAATAAATAGAAGATTTTTAAAAATTTAACTAATTTTTTAAATTTCATTAAAAATAATTTCTAATTTTTTTATTAATTTAATTGTTGCTTCATAACAAATAAAACTGAAAAAATACCTAAGTTTTATTAATTAGAATTCTCTATGTTAAAAAAACATGAGTATTGTCTTAAAAGAATTGGACAAAAAATTATATCATTACAAAATATATCATAAATTATTAATAATTTAGATTTGTTAAAATAAAATAGTTTAAACTGATGCAAAATCATAATATGTATATAACTAGAATGTTATTTGATGGTCGTCTACCCTACGTTACCAAAAGACAAGTGTACTTATCGGCGCAGTAATTGGCTTTAAGCCCCAAGTGTCGATCCCACAAAGACAGACTACTAGTTACTCATTATTTATTATTATCTAGTCTACCAAATGTAATGAAAATTGATTAATTAATTAACTACTAATTCAGCCAAAAAGTAAACGAGCAATAACAGAAAATGATGAGATTAAAACCAATTGACTAAGGCAACACTTAGATTTCGAATCCCTAAAGTTGTTTAACTATCAATGGAAATTAGAATTAGTGTGAAGTTTGTGACTAGACCATGGCGATTCCTAAAACATATTATTCCCTCTCTCGAGGTAATTAACGTCTAATATTAAATAACTCAACCTGAAATCTCTTTCTAGATTAAATTAATTAACACCGCATTAATGTTATATGAATTACTCTATTAAGTTTGACATTAATCCGGAGGATTTACGTAGATCTATCTCTAGATTTGCGTTCAACTCCTTTTAGTTATGAGTGATCTATCGTATATTCGATCTCTCGATTAACCCTATACGAATCACTATGTCAATCACAAGCGACCGTCAACCAATTAACAATGACAACAATAATTCATAACTAAATCTCAGTCAACCAACAACTCAACACTAAAACTAAAATCAATATCTGGTTCAACAATCAATAGTTCATCTCAACCTAAGTGTCTTGAAGAGTTTAGTTCATAACTGGAAAGAAAAACACAAAGAAGATAACAAAGAACCCGTCAACGGCAGAGAAATCCATGGAGATCTAACTGTAGACTTAGAAAATTGGGCCCGTAACAGGAGGGCCAGACCGGAACCGGCCCGGCCGGACCCGCCGGTTCACGGGCCCGGACCGGCCTGGCCCGGAACCGGGTAAAACCGGTCCCTGGGCGGGCCGGTTACGGTTCACCTCTTAGGTGAACCGTGAACCGGCGGTTTAACCGTCGGTTTCCGGTTGGAACCGGCGGTTCCAACAGTTATATATATATATATATATTTTTTTATATTTTTTCCTTACAAAATTAAACGAAAATTAAAAAAAAAAAGAGGATCGGCCGAACCGGCAGTTCGGCCCGGAACCGGCGGTTCCGACCCGGCCCAGAACCGGTCCGGAACCGGGCCGAACCGTCAGCTAAACGGGCCGGTTACGGTTCGGGGGTTCCCCGAACCGTGAACCGCCGGTTCGGGCCCGGAACCGGCAGTTCCGGCCCGTTTAGCAAGTCTATCTAACTGTAGTTGGCACGTTTGCTCCGAAATCTACGCTGCGCTCCTATCCAATCTTGTTCCTTGCTCTTCGTTCCTTTGAAAACTAGTCTCTCTCTCTTAAGAATGGTGATAGAATAATGATGGACTCCCTAGGAATGAGTTTTCACGACTTTGTTATGTCTCTAGTCGTTGTATATCGCTCAAACTCTCTTTTTTCTTAATTTTCCGAAAATCTGTCCAAGTACACGGTCGTGACCGTGTAGTATACAAAATGTCCGTGTACATTATTCGCGTCCGTGTAGTGATTCTGTCGTGGTACACGGGGAAGGCTTTATATACACGGTCTTGTCGGTGTACTTTTGATGAATCCGTGTAGTGTTACTGACGAGCTACACGAACAGAGTCGATTTTACACGGTCTGAACCGTGTAGCCTGCCAGACTCGCCCGAATTCGCCCGTTTTCGTCATTTTTTCGTCCAAAAGTCATCCAAAGTTGATTCCTAACCTGCGAAGCATTGAACAAGAGATAAATAGACTATTTCTTGTGATAAACGCTCAATTTATGCTTTAAAATCATAACATTTGTGCACTAAAACATACACGTCAGAGCGTTTATCAAACAACCCACACTTAAACCTTTGCTTGTCCTCAAGCATAAAGAGAACAAAAACAGGTATGGCATTAACCAATCAAAAATCTTAGCTCTAATATGGGCATATTTCAATCTCAAAATAAATTCATCAAAATCTACAAGAAACAATCAACATACAACGATCACTTCAATTCATTAAACCAACACTTCAGATCATCATATATAAACTACAAACCAATACAGTAAAATAAATCAGACCAATTCCTCAATTCATTTTGCAAGGGTTATTAAATCTCGATAAATTTAATCAAGTTTCTGCATTTTACCAATTACAGCACACTTCGGACTATACATTGAAACTTCGACTGCTAAGTTTACTCTTTTTTTTTTCTTTCTTTTCTTTTTTCAAAAGCATATTCACTTTTTTTCTTTTTTTTATAGCAACAGCGGAGTAATTATCGAATCCATGTATCAGACCGGAATATATGTCCTAAGTTCAAGCTTTGAATGGTTCCATAAGGAAGGTTAGCTCTAGTCCCATTTAAAGCTACTGCATTCACAAGGGAGAACGTTCCCAACCTTGCTTAAGCCAAGAGAGATCCATACCATCTCACTTGAGCTCCTGGGATTAAAAATTTTATGCTGCGACTAACATTAACAATATTATATGCAATTATAGTAATATGTTTAGACCCTTACCAAATAAACTTTTGGAATTAGACAAACCTATTTACCTGTATTAACCTATAGTTCACATATTCTGACTATTCATGTCAATCTAACTAATGAAACAATAGCTGTATATATCATGTCTCAAGCAAAATTCAACAAACTTACTCAAAATCAAAAAAATTACCCCACAATTATTGCCTTAATAATTGATCAATAAAATGCGACCCCTACCCCACATTTAATATCGTGCATTGTCCTCAATGCACAAAAATAGAATAAAGCAATATAAGTAAAAAGTGGGTAAAGGTAAAAAGAAAAGAAGTAGGCTTCCCTGATTTAATCGCGTTCACAGAAAAATGACTGAGCTAATTCGGTATTTTAACACATCCATCCAATGAAAGAAACTCGTGTAATTCTATAGAAGAACAAGAAAACAAAAGAAAAAGGTAAAAACGAACACAATAAAAATAATGAAAAATAAAAGAAAAACTAAGAACAAAATAAGAAAAACTTGAACTGTCAAAATAAATGAACTAAATGTAACATCCCAAAATTTACGTAAAATACAGTAAAATACAGTAAAAATACGTATAAATACGTGAAAATACATATAAATTTTTCGCGATAATGAAAATAAATAATTGTTAAGAAATAAATAGT
>CANYCX010392411.1:0-14868 GCA_948193385.1 Breynia disticha f. nivosa | reverse complement strand
TGGGATGAATCGAAGTCTAGATATCTACTATTCATCATTGAATTTACCATTTTCTCCTTTTGCCGTATCTCAATTGTTTAATCATTTGTTTTAAATTTGAAAATCAACAACCATTTCAATAGATTAGATAATAAATTAAATTGAGAGTAGTAGTACTTGACCGGACCCGTGGATACGACACTCGACACTTCATTTTCTATACTATATGTGATAGGTGCGCTTGGCTTAAAATACATTTCTTTAGTATTGCTAAAAGATGTGTCAAGAAACCTCAGTGCATTCCTACCACATTTGAGTTTTTCCTCTATGTCCCCACTTGATTAATTTTATACTTTATCATCGAACCATAAATATCCCCTTATAGAGTGACACCCTAACATAGAGCAAGCTCCTAATTTCAACTTAATCCATCTCACACATCACGCCCAAACATCCAGTGTCTCCTCTCCATGCACCTTACCTAGTCTGCCCCTTTCCTGCACTTATTCTTTGGCATCTATCCACGATCATATATTCCTCTTTTCCACTCCTCAAAAATTTTAACTTTCAATCTACTCCCATCATCCCGTGATCACTTACTAGTTTACCTTCCTCCTTCACAACAAAAAGGGTACCTCATACCTCATAAATCTCCTTTATTTTTAAAACTCAATTAACATTTTAAGGTCAAAACACGCATATGCAATGAAAAGAATGTGTCCATTACCGCAGAATCTAATCTACGCTATGATATCACTAAATGTGATGCTAAGTTTTATCTTTCCGTTAAATAATAATTGCTAAATTTCATAAAAAACTTTTTCGATTGTAAACAGTCAGGGAGTTTATGAAAAACTTTAATTTGCAAATTTGTAAATATATATATAATTTTATGACCATCTGGAAAGTTTTCAAGTGAAAAAATTTCAAATACAAAAGAGGGTTTTAACAACACTATAAAAAAACCATTTTCTTAAGGAAAAGTCCATCGTCGTCGCACCCTTGCCAAGTATGGAATCCTCAGCCAACCTATTACAACACCAACAACAAAAATAAAATGGGTGAGTATAAAACTCAGTAAGTGGATACCTCATTCATCACTTACCTGTCCATATAAAGTCTAATGCCCTCGTTCATTAAGTTACTCATACAATTCCACTATTATACGGTCCTCAATTTCCAGTCTATGGTCTTAAGAGGGAACCCTCAGTCTATCTATTTGATTTATATTCTCATTCCATCTCCTTATAGTCACTCTCTCTATGTCTGCTTGCTATTCACTCTATGTATAACTACGCCCTCACATATATATTGGTGTTCTCTAACACTCTATGCATAATAACTCGATTGTGTAGTTATTCAGGTTACTTATCTTATTTCATTCATTCCATAGGGTGGTCGCTTAACATATTGTATATTCTACCCCTCAGCCTTAAGTTCATTAATGTTTTCCTCCTTTCAATGCATAGAATTCAATCCACCACTGTTGGCTAAACTCGCATTGTTCATTTGTCTTGATTTGTTGGTTGGATATTTAAGTTTGTGTCTCATCATTCGTGAAAAGTTCTACTCTTTTCCTAAATCCTGCAATACTTTATTAAGGATGCTCGGTCAAAAATTCTAGTGTGTTATTTGGCTCACAATTGTTTGCTCTTAGGTCCCTAACTCGACCTAGATCATGTACCAACTCTAGGATGTATTATGGTAAGGTTTTCTAGGTCAAATGCACTTTTGGGCAAGAATAACGTAGGTTAGATTAAGGTTAAAATACGTTATTCTTGTAGCCATCTTTCCATAAATTTTAGCCAAGAATAGCGTAGGTTAATTCCTCCCTTAACGTACGTTAGTTGCATGTAATGTAGGTTAACTCCCAAAATAAACATACGTTATTATGCTTCAGCACACTAATGTTACCCATTCCGAATTACACCAACACAACAAATTTTTCTCTCAACTAACTTTAAACCAAATATGTTTCATGCCATTTAATTCACCTACCTAACCATCTATGTGAACACAAGAATTGAACCCATCAAACATAATACAAATAACACAAGCAAACATACTTCATTTCCATTTCCATAATTTCGCAAAGCAACTGACACTTACCAAAACATATCCTACACAATAGCTCATACTCTCAAACTTCATTACATAGACTTGCACCCTTGACATTTACAAACTCATATAAGCCATCTCATTTCACATCTATACGAAAACACAATTCAGACACCACCTGTATTCTACATTTCCAAGCATAAACATATATCACATATAATGCACTCAACTCTCACTCCACATACATATATCTCATGCAACAACCTAACACAATACTAAACATAATCCGTACATTCATTTCCACAATTATCTATAGCATGTCACACTTACATTTCCTCCTAATTCACACCTACTCATAAATCACTTAAGACATAATACAATCATTCACATACCACCATACCATCCTCTTAGACATTTTAGCAACAATACCATTATCATGCACTTAGATAGTCATCCACTTTCTATACACATATACTTTACTCATTTCATTAATTCATTAGCATTTAACATGCACACACATAATTCCTTTCAATATTCTCCATACATGCAATATTCTCAGTCAGTTCATTCATACAACACATATTATATGATCAATCCACTACAAGATTTTTCTCATTTAACATCTAGAATTTAGCAACTAAACATTATAGATGCTAAATTCAGACAATTACCGACCATATGGTGACTAAATTTTTAGCGTCAATGTGGTCACAAAATTAGCGACCATGTGGACGCTAAATTGGTTATCAGGTGGAACAGTGACAGTGGAATTTTTGGTGGATCTGCAAACTCGGGTCGACACACTAGAGGACCGGGTGGCAGAGATGTAGCGCCATATTGAGCTATTTTTCTCCGGTCGAGCACCCGCATCTGACGATACGCCGACGAACACCCCTCAACCACCTCTGCACAACCTCCGTCCACTTCTTAGATACTCTATTTTATGTTGTTTTTTATTTATGTACGAATGCTATACTATATTTTTTATTTTATATATATTTCATTTTATTGTTCCGTTTCTTTTTTATAATATTTTTCAATTTTCCATTTAAAATATTATTTTACATTTAATTTTAAATTGAAAATTAATTCTAAATTAAAATTAACATAAATAAATTACAAAAAATCAAATATTCACACAGTTATTTTGTGTTCGCTGAATATTAGCGTCTCAAATTCCACGTGGACGCTAAAATGCTCAATGTCCTCGTGGACGCTAAGCTTTTAAGGTCCACGTGGACGCTGAGTTTGTTCTGCGTCCACGTGGACGCTGAACAGTATAGTGTCTACGTGGACGCTAAAATAGAGTCAACGACACTACGTGGACGATAAACATTTGGCGTCCACATGGAAGCTGAATAGCGTCCAGTTGGACCTTAAATGAATTTAGGGATGACATTTTTTGCAACCATTTTTTGGACGCTAAATTTGAATTTAGCGACCAAAATATGTATTTTATCGACCAAAAGTTTGGTTGCTAAATTCGTTAATTTTTTAGTGATCATATATCACCCATATGTATAATTCATTTATAATGAAATACTCACATTAACATATCATAGTACACAATCATTCACATTATTCACCCTGATATGTTAAATGTGTATGCATCATGTTCATGGTGTTTGCCTTCATCTTTCTAAATGTTATGTTTTCTCTCACAGAGGATCCTTTCTCTCTTTCTCTTGGTTGTTCAACCGGTTTTCATACGCTTAGGATTCCCCAGTGTCGTATGACACCTCTCTATTCGGCACATGTGCTTAGGATTACCCATTCTCACATTGCCTCATTTTCTCTTGTTGGTCAACTGGTGTCGATGTGTTTAGGATTCCCAGTCTCACATGACACCTTATCATTTGAGGTATATGCGCTTAGGATTACCTAGCCTTGCATTACCCATTTTCTCTCGTTGGCTAACCTGTTTTGATGTGCTTAGGATTTCCCAGTCTCACATGACACTTTATCATTCGAAGTACATAGTCTTAGGGTTACCCAGTCTCACATTACCACTTCCATCTTTTTGCTTTGCAAATGGGTGCTGATGCGCTTTGGATACCCAGTTTCACATGACACCCTCCAGCCGTGGCACACGCTTAGGATACCTAGTCTCACATTGCCATTGTTATGTAAGTTGACCAACCGAACATCGATGAACTTAGGATTACCTAGTCTCACATGACAATTGCTAATCTCTAGCATATGTGCGTAGGATTACCATGTCTCACATTTCTATTTTCATATTTTTGCTGTGAAAACTGTTGCTGATGCGCTTAGGATACCCAGTCTTATATGACTCCCTTCATCCATGACACATGTGCTTAGGATACCCAGTCTCACAATGCCATTGTTACGTAAGTTGACCAACCAAATATTACCCAATCTCACATGACGCTCGCTAATCTCTAGCATATGTGCTTAGGATTACACAATCTCACATTGCTAGTTTCATACACATTATTCAACAAAGGTTCGACCCACACAACTATCACTATATTCTTTTATTAATCAAATATCATGTTGCATTTTCAATCTCATGTCTCTATCTCAACTCTACGAGGCATGTATGCCACATGCATATATGTCATAAATGCACATGCTCAAAGTACACTTTTCCATAAGTCTTTACTCAATCCTCATACTCATAATACATTTGCATAACCATGCTAAACCCATATAGATGCATCCATATCATGTAATCCAAATCAATTATTCAAAGTTATATACATTAAAACATTCTATACACTCTTCTCGCACATTGGCTTTCAATTCATTCCACTGCAATCACAACATCAACATACATAATCATGTTAACATCCATAAAATCCCACTCTCAATTATCATCATTCAATCTCATTCCATTATAGTCATAATTTACATTACACATGTCAAACATCATATTATGCCTTCAAGGCATTATAGTTCAATCACAAGTTAAAGCACGTATTTCATAAGTCACATCATCAAGCCTACATTTCATTCATTTCTCAACACATTTTATATCATACTAAGCCAGGGAAAACACATTCACTTTATGCCACCACAACCAAATACATCAAACAAGAAAATTAAGACATCAAACACACTACACATCACATTTATCCTTTCACACATGCACATAAACACACTATACACAACATTCCACCACATAAGGTTTCTAATTCATGGTTACATGTTAATTTACATACTCAAGCTGACATAGTTAACCATGCAAAGGACTATATATGAAAGTAAGTGAAGAGGTATACACTTACCTCCAATATAGGCAAGCCTCCTCCAGCAGTAGCCTTGGTTCCTTTGTAAGCTTCAATTCCTATAGTATTTGTTAAAACCACACTCACATGTAAGTGTTTTGAACAAATTTGCATCCGTAAATCCCTAATACATCTTTTCCTCAATTTTCCCCCTCTTTTCTAACCCAAATCCTAATTCATTTGTTTCCTCCCTTATGAATTCGTTTTCTCGTTATGAAATTTAGCCTAAACCACACGAATTTTCCTTATTGGCACCTCTAATTATAAAAAATCCCCAACTTACCTAAAACCCTAAAATCGTCAATCTTCTCTAAATCTCATGATTTTATGTTTAATGGTTATACATATAGAAACTACCATAAAACCCATTTAAACCCTACCACTTTCACTTCATTTATCTTAGATTTCATTATAGAGTTAAAGATTTTACCTTTTCTCTAAGTTTGCCTCAACCTTAGATAGGAGAAAAATTCAATAGGAGGAATGACTTGGTGTACGTTTTACTGAAATTTATATGTGTGTAGATGTAATTTGTGTTTAGGGAGCCTTAGGAAGGTGCCTTAGGGTTTTGAGAATGTTTTAAGGGTTTTGGGAGTGTTTTTGGTTTGTTTTAGTGTGTTTCACTTAAATGATGAGTCTAGGGTCTCGATAATGTAGGTTTGAGGAAAATAACGTAGGATACTCAACATATGTTAACTCATTAAGTAATGTATGTTACTCATATGATTCCTTGTATAACGTATGTTATTCTTATGAATAACGTACGTTACTCACCAGCAGTGTGAAGCTAATTTTCAAATTACTTTTTAACCTAATAAATAATAATCTTTTCATAATAATAATAATTCAGAGGAAAATAAGAGGAGAGAGAAAAGATAAAAGATATATACACACTGTTTTATAAAATCTCGGCCCAAACTGTTACATTTGAAAACACAATGCCAGCAGAATCAAAGTAAGTTTGAAAATATTTCAAACTAAAATCCGGCGTATATATACAATAATGTACAACATATGTACAAAACAAAATCTAAAAAATGTAAACTGGAGCTCGACCTCTAACGTAAGCTCGGAGAACACCGATCAACTCTGTGGTCCAGTGACAGTAGCTACCTACGATCTGCACAATCATTTAAAATAATAAACGAGGTGAGTATAAACTATACCCGGTAAGTATTCTTAGCTTTTATAACTTAAATGATGTGCAAGGAAAAGTATAAATCAGCACGAGGACATGCCTATCTATCTTGTCCCTAGGCATCCCCGTATGCCAGTTAAATAAGTCACATAGATATCTAACAGCACACAGCTATCAACCATACAGGTTTATCTAACTCATCTGTTTTAATATGATCTTAATATAGCACACAACATCTAAATAAACTAGCACATAGCCTCAGTAAGATCACAAAGATCAATATGAACCACACATATAATCGTATCCATACAGGATCATTCGTATATCATACATACGTAAATGTAATTGTATGAAATGAAATGATAATGTAAATTCACACAGAATGCCCCGGGTTTTGTCCACCATAACACACAACAGTGGAAATCCTCTATCGCACACAGCAGAGGTATGGCATATAGCCTAAGCACACAATTCTGAGCAAAGATCATAAATACGGACCATAGCACACAACAAGTCTAGGATAACACAAAGTAATCTTTCATCCACACAGGAATCATAATTGCCATATAGGCTCGTGTCACACATATGTTTATGTCTTATATGAATATATATGTATGAATGACATTCGTATCGGCACACAGTAGCCGAATGATATTCATTACGCACACAGCAAAACACATAGCATAATATTCATCTCGGCTCATACAGAGCAAATCAAACAATACCACACAGGTATTCAGTCAATATCCAATTAAGTGTACCACACAGGTAAACCATCCATTCCAATCAAAACATAACTCTAAAGCAAACATCACATTCTCATATTCACTATAATTCGTCTAACAAACTCAACATCTCATTATAGGTATTCCTACTTAAATAGAATTAGCCTAAAACATAATTACGAATCCATATGTAAGCATAAGAACACTTACCTCGAAATCTAGCAAAATAATAAACTAAACTCCAAATCAAAATCCTTCCACAGTCGTACAGATCCTCCTAAATGAAAATAATCATATACGACATATTAAGTAACCATTCACATATTGATTATAACTTTAGAATCATTAAAACATATTTCGAAATCCTAAGTCATAAACTTCAGCAAAACCTTTTATAAACCTTAAGTCAACTTACATCTTCTTCATTTCCAAACCCTTTCTTTCTCCAATAATTCTTAACACATATATACATTCAATCCAAGTTTATCAAACTTTAATTCATCATTTCGAGCAATAATTCAGTTCAATACATAAGAATTTAGCAAGAATTCCAATTCAACATCAACCATTTGTAAACCTTAAGTAAACCTTAGGTTTATACCCCTTTTCCATCAATTTTTCCACATAAACTCATTCTAACATAGACGTAAACTCATTTTCAGCTTCTCAACATTAATATCAGCAATTCCAGCAATCAACACAGTAGTTTACATCCATTTAATTCAGAAAAAACCAATCTTAAACCTTAAATCAACCATATTACAACTTACCTTAACACTTAGGATGTTTCTTACAACAAAAAAATCTCAAAACCACTTCCTCTGAGGAAAACCCTACCTCAGCTTCTTCTGCTCTTCTTTTGCTCTGATATGAAAATAGGTATAAGGTAAGTTTCTCTCGTTCTTGATGTTTTGGAACTTATATTTTTTTTCATCCAAACCGGGATCCACGCGTGGTAAAATGTGAACTACGCGTGGTGGTAACAACCATGCGTACTTTCCTTTCCATTACACGTACTCACCAATTTCAGCATTTCTCCAATTTTCTTCGATCGTTTCGTGTCAACCTTATATCAACCTTTGATAAACCTTTATATATTGATGTTTAAACACTTATTAATCATAATTTACAGATGAAAAATTCCCAGAATGTTACACACAGTTCACTGTTCCCTGCGTTTTTAGTCTCCGTTTCATTCTACCTTGACTCCAACATAACCCCTAACTCTCCTAGCTTGGTATGGACTAGATTACACCAATTTTGGAAGTTTAAAATTTGAGGATGTTACATAAACTAACTATGAATAAGTGTAAATTTCAAAAGCAAGTAAACACTTAAATCGCCACAAATGAGTTATTAACCTACAAGAACACCAAATACTGTTAAGTTCATTCTTAAGATCTCATCCTCATAATCATTTAACATCAAGTCATCACAAGAGCAAACATCCTTTCAATGAAATTCCCTTATAAAAATCCATAAAACACCTCAAAATCTCAATATATATAGTAATCCATAAGAAACCTCAACATGTTAATATATAAGTGTTATTCAATGATCTAATTCATCCAAAATTTACATCCATCTCCATGAATTCATGTCTTTGGGGCGTTTTATCAAACATCTTGCATGTAGTAAAATAAAATCACAACTTCACTCAAACATTTGTAAATAATTCTAATTTAGAAGTAATTAACCCAACTAATTCTAAATTACACATAATCTCCACAAATTTTCAACATTGACAATCACTAACATCCATAGAAAATCTAATCAAAATTTTCCATATTAAACAATATAAGCCTTAAGTGTAAAGTTGGATCTTTTTATATTTATAGAGAGAAAGCAAAAAAAATCATGTATAGAAAATGGGAATGCAAATGCTGGCTATGGGACAGTTTGCTGGAGTTGGAAATGAAAATTGGAAGTTTGATAAACGGTTGAGTGGATTAGGTATAGATTGGAGATGGAGAGCGTCGATTGAGTGGAGGTTTTATGAAGAGGGATAATGGCGTGGCTTGAAAATGTAGGTGGTAGTGGTTGATTTTTGAAAATGGAGGTGCGTGAGTAGGAGATTGGAAATGGAGAGGTAGTGTCAGTTGAGGGTTGGTTTGGTTGAGGAAAAGTATTTGAGTGGAGTAGAAATTGGGAGTGGAGGTGGTTGATTGGATTGGGAAATAGAGGTAGAGTGGAGTAGAAGAGTCGGGTGAGTGATGTGGATTTTAGTGGATGGCTATGTGGAGTGGAAATTTGGGAGTGGAGGAATAGAGGTGGTGTCGGTGGGTGAGTGGAGATGGAGGTTAGATGTGGTGTGGAGGTGGCTTAAGTAGAGAGAAGGCTTTCGTAGCATATGGGGAGGCTTATGGTTGTTATGGGCAGGATTCACATGGTGAGAGGCAAAATGCCAAAAATTATGAAAATTTAGTCCTTTTAGTTACATGTGAGTGTGATGTGTATGTACACAGTCACGCCTGCTACACAGTCATCGTCCATGTATTAAACAGACGTGATGATGTCCGTGTAGCCCTCTTACTTAATTACACGGACAAGGCTAATATTACACAATCTCGTCCGTGTAATGAGCTTGTCCATGTACTTGTCTAGATAGTAAAAAAAACGTACTTGTTTCACATTTTGGATTCGTAACAGACTTACCTCAGCCCTGCATCTTCTAGTACTTGCTGAAATCCTCAGTAATTCTTCCACTTATATTTAACTCAATTGTTTTCCAAGGAATTTTTGTTCTAAACACTTAAACAATTCTCATACTTTCAAGGTTTAGTACCTCATTAGGAAGTTTGTCAATGTCCTCACTAATGTAAATCTTTAAGCGACTACCATTTACTTTGAAGGTTCCCTTTTCGGGATGTGTCACCTCAAATGTACCATAAGGAAAAATCTGTGTTAGAGTAATGGCCCAGACCAATGAGACTTGAGTTTACCTGGAAGAAGTCAGAGTCTCGAGTTGTGCAAAAGTACGCGATCTCCCTCCTTAAACTCTCGGTTTGTTCTAATAAGTGCATCATGGTATTGCTTTGCATGCTCCTTATAAAGTCGCGTATTCTCATATGCTTTAGTGCACCATTCATCGAGCTCATTAACCTAAATTTTTTGTGTTCATCTGCAAGCTCAAGATTAAGGTTAATAGATTTTATAGCCCAATATGCCTCATGTTCTAACTAAATAGGAAGATGACATACCTTATCGTAAACCAAACTATATGGTTTAGTGCCTATAGGTGTCTTAAAAGAAGTTCTAAAGGCCTATAAGCCGTCACCTAATTTTTTAGACCAGTCTTTCCTATTTAATGACACTGTTTTTCCATAATCTGCTTAATTTCCTGATTTGAGACTTATACTTGTCCACTTGTTTGAGGGTAATACGTTGTGGGTAACTTATATACGACCCATATTTGCTAAGCGTTTTGTCTAATTGGGCATTATAGAAATGCGGTCCTTTGTCGCTAATAATAGCTTTGAGGACTCTAAATCGACTAAATAATTTTTTAAGAAATTGGACAACAACTATAGCATCATTAGTTAGTAAAGCTTGTCCTTAACCCATAAAATAAGTACCCCAAATATTAAATTCTTCACAAATCAAAATAAAATTTTGATGCATTTTATTAAGAGAGGAATTATTACCCTTTCGTTGACAATGGTCATAACTTTTTACAAAACTTTGAGCGTCTTGAAAGATAGATGACCAGTAAAAACCAGATTCAAGTACTCTCTGTGAGGTTGGATTGGCTTGATAATGTCCCCCACTGGTCTTGTATGACAATGTAAAATAATTTTCCATCCTTCAAGATGTGACACACTGGCGTATCACCTAATCTACACAAATTTTAGAGACAAACGGTTCCTCCCAAAAATAATACTTGGTATCCGAGAAGAATTTTCTTTGTTGATGGTAAGTTAAATCCTTGGGAAGTAATCCTACAACAAGATAATTGCCAAAATTAAAAAACCATGGTGTGTCATTTTTACTGACTTGCTCAATCCTATTAAGTCGCTCTTTAGGAAATTTATCATCCATTTCTTCATCGTTCAGAGAACCCATATGTGGGTTTTCGACTCAAGATATATGATCTGCAGCTAAATTTTCATCTCCTTTATTTTCCTTAATTTCTAGATCAAATTCTTATAGAAGAATAATCCATCTTATCAGCCTCGATTTTGCATATGTTTTTTACAAAAGATATCTCAAAGCAGCGTGGTCAGTATAAACTATAAGTTTTGACAAAACTAGATATGGGTAAAATTTTTCCAATGCAAAAATTACTGCCAGTAACTCTTTTTACGTAGTAGTGTAATTTATTTGAGTAGGATTAAGAGTTTTACTAACATAGTAAATTAGCCAGAAATGTTTTTCTTCCTTTGTCCAAAAACTGCACCCACTACAAAATCACTAGCATCACACATTAGTTCAAAAGGAAAAACCAATCTGGTGAGATCATGATAAGAGCATTTACCAACTTCTCTTTTAGAGTATTAAAAGCCTGTAAACAATTTTTATCAAACTCAAAAGGCACATCTTTCTCAAGGAGTTTTGTCAAAGGTCTAAATTTTAGAAAAATCTTTTATAAATCTTCTACAAAAGCCAACATGACCTAAAAAAACTCTTGATAGCTTAAACAGAGGAAGGTGGTGGAAATCTATCAATAGTCTCAATTTTTGCTTTATCTACCTCAATTCCATTGACAGATATTTTGTGTCCTAAAACTATATCTTCTTGCACTATAAAATGACACTTTTCCTAATTCAGAACAAGATTTGTTTGGGCATAGCATTCAAGTACACATTTTAAATTACGAAGGCATAAGTCAAAATAATTAACATAAAATAAAAAATATCCATAAATAACTCCATAATATCCTCAACCAATTCATCAAAAATTGCCATCATACATCTTTGAAACGTCGCTACGCATTACAGAGTCCAAATGGCATCCTCTGGTAAGCATATGTCCCATATAGGCATGTAAAGGTTTTTTTCTTGATCTGCTGGCAGTATTGGAGTATGAAAATAACTAGACATATCGTCAAGAAAACAATAATATTCATGGCTAGCTAACCTTTGCATCATTTGATCGATGAACGACAACAAAAAATGGTCTTTTCGTATCGCATCATTTAGTCGCGGGTAATCAATACACACTATACATCCTGTTACTATCTGTGTTGGTATGAGTTCATTTTTATCATTTTTACCACCGTCATACCTCCTTTCTTTGGTACTACATGTACAGGACTTAACCCTGGATAAATTATTCGTGCATCTAGAAGCTTAATCACGTTTGCTTTAATTATTTCCTTCATGTTTGGATTAAGTCTTCATTGAGGCTACACCACAGATTTAAAACCATCTTCTATTAGTATTTTATGAGTACAATAAGAAGGACTTATACCTTTTATGTCTGATTTTTTCAAGCTATGGCGTGTCTGTGTTCTCTCAACAAATTGAAAAGTTTGAATTTTTGCTCCTTGCTGAGATTAGTGGCAATAATTACTGGCAATTTTGATTCTTTTTCCAAAAAGCATACTAGAGATGTTCAGGTAAGACTTTTAGCTCTAAAACTAGTAGATCATCAATTGAGAGCTTTCACTTCTTGACTTCCTTTGGTAATATATTTTCAAACTTCTTATTTATTTTTACCTCTTCCTTTTCTACCATTTATTGCTTGGTTGATATTTCTGCATTACTGTGTTGTTTTTCTTGTATTGCAGAATCTTTCTCAAATATTACTATTAACAATTTCCTGCAAAAATTCTGTAACTGAAAATTCCACAATATCAATGGAACAAAAGGTATCATCCTTCTCAAGAGATTTCTACATAGATTTAGATATATAAGATGTTACCTTTTCATCTCCTACTCTAAGAACTAACTTACCACTACTCACATCAATTAATGCTTTAACGATAGCTAAAATGGTCTGTTGAGAATTAAAGGTACATCCCTATCTTCATCCATATCTTGAATCACAAAATCTACTAGAAAAATAAATTTGTCAACTTTTACTAGTACATCCTCAATTACTTCACACAGATATTTAATTGATATGTCAGTTAACTATAAACTCATCTGCATCAGTTTTGTCTCTCCCAGTCCCATTTGTGTTAAAATCTTATATGGCATAAGATTTATACCGCACCCAAATCTGCAAGAGATTTCTCAACTAACAAACTAACAAAAGTACAAGGTATAGTAAAACTACCTGGATCTTGGAATTTTTGAGGGAGTTTGTTCTTCACCTTGCTCTATAAAAAATCCTATACTTATTACGTTCTTAATCATATAATTAACTAAATCATTAATCAATTAAAATATGTATATTCAAAAACTTTTTCTTTTGTCCTTTAATATTCTCAATCTTATCTATTAATAAATATCATTGGTTGACTGAATAGTGAAATGACAAACTTAATTGAGTAGCATGGGCAAAACAGTGTAAGTGCACGGCTCATGTTGCCTACAGTTCATATGAGCACGGCTCGTGTTGATAAACAATCCCATAGGCACAATCTCGTATTAATTCAGCATGACCTCTGTTCATTCAACACGACCACCGTGTCATTTAAACACAACCCGTGTTGACTTACTCCAACCTGAAATCAACCTGTTCATTTCATCTTATACTTGTACATTTCTCATATTATATTAGAAAACAACAACAAACTCATATATATAACCATATATCATCAATCATCTCAATAAACTAACATCAAACATAACTATACAGATAACATCTAAAATTCACACAACATACAAATGTCTAGTACAACAGCTCCCATCTGGTGTTTGGTGAAGAGAGAGAAAGTGCGAGAGTAGCAGCTAACCCACCTGAATAATCTAGAAAGCTAATCCTGGTCACTATCAGGTCCTGAAATAAAAAATTACAGCGTGAGTTGTGGGCTCAGTGAATAGTCAATAATTTTAATAAACAACTGTATTCATTTCAATCATATTATCTCAATTCAAGAATTATAATTCTATCATCCTGATTTCAAATTATCATATATCTGTTCTACAATCATATATTTTAGAAATAATAATTCTGTAAGCAATTAATATAAACAACTATGGTTGTATCCTATATAATCTCCTGTCTCCCTTCAATCTCCAATGATCGATCATAATAATCACCAATCTCATCACCTCACCAATACCATATCATATAATATATCATTACCAATCATATCATATCAATCTCCTCTCCAATACCATATATTATAATATATCATCACCTGTCATATCATATCCAATCACCTCACCAATACCATATCGTATACATGTATATTTGTAAAATATATTACCTATTTATAATTCAATCATATACCTGTATAACCGTAACATATCATAATTTACCTGTTTGCATTTCCTTTTCGTATATACATGTTTCGTTTCAATCGTATATACAATTTCCTTTAACATATGTCATCCTATTGTATCAATCTAATTCATATGCATATATCATCATTTCATAGTCATAAATTCGCAATCATTCACAATTCTGTCATATTCGGATTGCATAATAAATTCTAATCATATTTTAATTTAACCAAATAGTAAGATAGACTACTCACCTGTCAACTAAAATACTCAGATTGGTGGGTACTCGTGTCCTGTCCAGCTCTCCTTCTCTATCGTCCTATATGAACATATATGAATCTTGCTATAAAATTCAATTTACAATACATATACATATCCATGCT
>CANYCX010392358.1:0-12385 GCA_948193385.1 Breynia disticha f. nivosa | reverse complement strand
AACTCAAATCTCATGTATGCTCAACAAAGCAACTCATGTTTTTTATATCATCCAATCGTAATAATATCAAAGATATAGCCAAATATGATCATACCATCATAGTTCACATATAGTCAAATATGAACATCAAGGCAAGAACATAATCATGCCATAACAATGCAATCACCTCAATCATGCTCATATAGGATCAACTTAAGCAAGAAATCACATTTCACGCTATTAATTGTTCATAAGAAAATCATATATACGAGCATTTACAAAATCACACATAGATAAGCATTCATAGCTTATAAGATCATTCACTTAACTTCGAAGTACTCAATTTAACAATGATAAGTGTAAGAACACTTACCTCGACAATTGTACAAGGTCGGCGTCGGGCTCAACTTCGATCCAAAGCTCGTATAGATCCTCCTATACAAAAATCATAACAAAAAGGTTGTTAATGACTTATTTACTTACTGATTTCATACTTAGAATCATCAAACACAACCCTTAGATTTCTATTCTCAATTTCATAGTACCCTTTCCTAACTTCAAATTCCCATACTTTCATTCTCAACATGATTTAAGTGATCTTCTCATCCATAAAAGTATATTTAGCTCTAATCCAACTAACCAACATCAATAAACAATTCTAACTTATTTTCTGTCCATAACTTTCAGAATTACATCCATGTTTAAGTATTTCAAAACACAATAATTAAGCTTATGAAATTACCTTAGTGACTTTTGTTTCCAATTTGCAAGAAAATATGTTGTTTTTTTGCTCTCAATCCTTCCAAATAGTATATCTAGGGTTTCCTTCGTTCTCTCTTGCTTTGCTTTGTAATTTTTGTTCTGTTTAAGCATAAAACAGTGCACTTCAGTCGATTGTTCATAACAGCCTAGTCAACACGACCTTGGGCACAGGTCGTGCTTCAAGTCATGTCGTGCTTTTCAGCACGAGTTCCAAACTCGTCGTGCACGAGATCCTGCCGATTTAATTTCCAGATGATGAGCACGACGTCGTGCACGAGACAGTGCTCATACTCTGTCTTCTGCATTTTTTGTTTTTCTTTCAATTCGATTCTATTTTAATCTATTTTTCGTATAGATTAAATCAAATAAATTTCAGGGCATTACAACTCTCCCCTACTTAGGAAATTTCATCTCTAAAATTTAAATCGAATCAAAACATAAGTAAATATAATAAATATAAGTATGGTATTCTAATATGCAACATACCATACTTAAAACAACCTCAATTAGTAGAAAATAATAGCATAATACCAGTAACTCTATACCAGAAACCATTTCAATACCAGAGGTTAAAATCAAAACATACCTCAAAGCTCTGACTCTGCGTCTAAAAATAGATACAGATACTACTGTCTCATATCAGACTCAACCTCCCAGGTAGCTTCCTTTGGCGAATGGAAACTCTATTTCATTAGTACCATAAAGATCTCTTGGTTCTGTAACTGTCTCAACTGTCTATCCAGAATCTCGACAGGCTCCTCCTCGTAAGATAACTCCTCTGATATCTCCAACTCTTGAGCTCTCAACACATGACTAGGATCAGATCGGTACACTCTCAATATAGAAACATGAAATACATCATGTAATTAGGACAAGTCGTTTAGCAACCTCAACCTATATGCCAGTGGTCCCATTCTTTCAATAATCTCATATTGTTCGATATACCTAGGACTCAACTTTTCTCGTCGCCCCAAATCTAGTAATAGCTCTCCAGGGTGAAACTCGGAAGAATACTCTATCTCTGACCGCATACTCTATATCCCGATGATGTCGATAGTAATAACTCTTCTGACGACTTTGAGCCGTTTGAATACACCTTTTTACAAAATTCACTTTCTCAAGAGTTTACTGAACTAACTCTGGTCCCTCTATCTTACGTAAACCCTCAACATCCTAGTAAGCCAGACTCTGGCACCGTCTCCCTTATAAAGCCTTGTAAGGTGCCATCCCGATACTAGAGTGATAGTTATTATTGCATGCAAACTCAACCAAAGGTAAGTGATCGTCCTAATTACCTATAAACTCCAAAACACAAGCTCGTAACATATCCTTGATTGTCTAAATCGTCCTCTCAAACTGGCCATCAGTCTGTGGATGAAATGCTATACTAAACCTTAATCTTGTACCCATCCCATTCTGTAAACTCCGCCAAAATCGCGATGTAAACCTAAGATCACGATTAGACATAATAGAAGTCAGAACACCATGTAATCTAAAGATCTCAACAACATATAAACCAGCTAGCTTATCCAGCGTATCATCCTGTTGGATAGCTAAGAAATGAGCCAATTTTGTCAGTCTGTCAACTATCACCCAAATAGTATCCTGACGTCGAAACGTCCCCGACAAACATATAATGAAATCTATAGAGATCTGCTCCCATTTCCGTTATGGAATTTCTAACGGTCGTAACTTCCTGGCTGAAGCTTAATGTTTTTCCTTGATCTACTGACAAGGTAGACATCTAACGACAAATTCTGCTATCTCTTTCTTCATATGTATCCACTATTACATCTCTCACATATCTCGATACATCTTTGTACTACCAGGATGTGCCGAATAAGGTGAAGAATGAGCCTCAATCATCAAGTCATTCTTCAACTCAGCAATGTCTGGAACACATAATTGCTCTCGATAATATAACACACCATCCTCATCTAATCAGTGAGCTGTACTCACCTTTCCTTTCTCAACTTTCTTCTTGATTTGCATCAAGTGATCATCTTCTTTCTGAGACTCAGCTATCAAATCACTCATCTGAGGTAGAACTCGATTATTCGCTAACTTCTGATCCTCAACCAAATCCAACTGCACTCATAACTCTCATAAAGCAAACAACAACTCCACTCTATAAGTAACAGAATCATCATCCTCCTTTCCCTTTATGCTTAAAACATTAGCAACGACATTTTCCTTTCCAAGATGATACTCAATAATGCAGTCATAATCCTTAAGTAACTCAATCCACTGCCTCTGTCTCAGGTTTAGCTCTCGCTTGGTCATAATGTGCTTGATACTCTTATGATTTGTGAAAATCTAGAATGTCTCACCGTACAAATAATGTTGCCAAACCTTCAGAGCATGAATGATCGTAATTACCTCCAAATCATGAGTAGGATAGTTAATTTCTTGCGGTCTCAACTGACGCAAAGTATAAGCAATCACTCTACCATGCTGCATCAATACTCCGCCTAACCCTGCTCCATATGCGTCTGTATAAACCCTAAATCCACCTCCTTGACTAGGTAATATAAGTACTAGAGCTTTAACTAACCTCTTCTTCAGCTCCCTAAAACTTTCCTCGCATGTTTCATTCCAAATAAACAAAGCATTATTCCTTAACAAAGATGTCATCGGTCTAGCTATCCTAAAAAATCCTCCATGAATCTCCGATAATACCCTGCTAGACCCAGAAAACTCCGCACCTCTGAAACATCTTTCGAAGCTTCCCACTCCTAAACTGCCTTTATCTTACTAGGATCAGGTTTCACTTCCACTGCTAAAATCACATGTCCTAGAAAGACAACTTCTGACATCCAGAACTCACATTTGCTTAATTTAACATACAACTCTTTTTCTTTCAGCAATTTGAGCATGATTCTAAGATGTCTCCTGTACTCCTCTTTGTCTCTTGAATACACCAACACATCATCAATGAATATGACTACAAACTAATCTAAATAAGGTTGAAATACTTTATTCATCAAAGCCATAAACAAAGTTGGTGCATTCGTCAATTCGAATGACATCACAGTGAACTCAAAATGCCCATATTGAGTCCTAAATGTTGTGTTCGAGATCAAACTCTCCTCAACTCTCAGCTGCTGATAACCATATCTCAAATTAATTTTGCAAAACACTGTTACTCACCGCATTTTATCAATCAAATCATCTATTCGTGGGAACTGATACCTATTCTTTACTGTCAGCTTGTTTAACTGACGATACTTGATACACAATCGCATACTACCATCTTTCTTTTGTACGAATAACAATGATGCGCCCAAGGTGATATGATAGGTCGTATGAAACCCTTTTTTAACAGCTCTTCTAGCTGTCTTTTCAGCTCATACAGCTCAACGACTGCCATTCTATATGGTGCAATAGATACTAAAGCTGCTCCTAGAATAGTGTCGATCCTGAAATCAGCGTAGCGCTGTGGTGGCAATCTAGGTATCTCCTCAGGAAATACCTCAGAATACTCCCGTACAATCTCTACATCTCTAACATCCAACTTAGGTTGATTTAGATTCATCACAGAATCTAAATAAGCATCACAACCCTTTTGAATCAACCTCGCAGCTAAAACTGTCGGAATCAGACAGGAAGGAATAACCTTCCTTTCCTTGACTAACAACACTCTCCTCTTGCCACTAATCTCAATCACTGTTTGTTTCAAATAATAGTCCACCATAGCCCAATTTCTTAACAACCAATCCATCCCTAGAATAATCCCCAAATCAGCCATCCTTGAAATGATCAAATCACCTAAATAAGTCAACTCTCCAATCTGTAACTCACAATGTCTCAATATGTGTCACACCAGCACTGTACCTCTCGTTGGCATAGATACAATGTCTGTATAGCCTCGACGCTCAAAACTACCTCTTATGTGCTCAACTATGCTCTCACTCACAAATGAACAAGTAAAACCCATATCAATCAGTACTAAAGTATAATATGCAAATATAGAAATAGTACCAATGATCACATTCAAATCCTCTATAGTCTCCTCTCTGGTCATTGCATAAACTCGAGTTTAAGGTGCTGCCTCTAAGGGTGCGGCTGCTCCACGTGACCCATCTGCTCCACCTCCAAAGGCTGCTCCTCCCATAGAAGTAGACCCAGTGCCTCATCCACCTCTACCTCTACTGCCCCTAATCGGTGTTGTAGCCTTATTATTCCCAACACTGCTCTGCCAAGATACACCTCCTTCTGGAGGATCTCTTATCTCTGAACACTCTCTGGCGAAATCCCAATTAGTGACAAATAAAACACAGTGAACGTGTATCTCCACCAGTGTAGATACCTGTACCTCTGCTCTAATAAGTAGGAGGCCTGGGAATGACTCCTCCCACCTCCTGCTCTTCCTCTAGACTGTCAACTACCTCCACCTATACCTCTAGAACCTCTGGTATCCAATCTCATACATCCTCTAGCTGAACTAGACCAAAAAACCTTCTATCTCTTTCCTTTTCGCTTGCCTTCCTTGGCTAGCAACTCTTCTACCCTGATAACTGTCTTAACCAGAGTCTCATAAGTAGGTTGCTTCATAGCAATACTAGTAAGAATATTAAACCTCAAACACAGCTCAAATCTGATTCTCCTCTGCTAATCAATTGCTACATCCTCTAGAATGTAACGAGACAACCGGTGAACTCTGCCTCGTACTCAGTCACTGTCATCTCCTTTTGCTTTAACTCCAAGAATTCTATCTTTTCTTAGTCTGACATAGTGGAGGAGTGTACTTGTCAGCAAACTTCTTTAGAAAGTCATGCCAAGTTAAAACTGGACGATCTTTCTGGCTGTTTGGAAATGATTCCCACTAATTCCAAGCTGCTTTTTCGAGTAAAAAAGTGGTATACCACAATTTTTGCTATGGTTTCACTCAGACGATTAAGAATCCTCTTCGTGTGTCTTATCCAATCCTTAGCCTCGGCTGGATCTGTCGTTCCCTCAAATGTCATTGCCCCCTATTTCCTAACCTTTACGAAATTTTTTTATCAATGTTCAGGTTTTGCTGACTACGCGAACCTCTCTGCTGATGTCTCATCATTTCCTGCATCATCTTCTAGAATGGGGCATATGCAGAATCATAAGAGGGTATAAGCATAGTAGGCTGTCCAGGCTGCTCTAGAGGTATTAGGGCTGACCTCTGTCCCTCAATAGACTCTTTGGACTTGGCTGTGTGATCATGTGATATATCGTCTGTAGGCTCCATCTCTCTCTGTTACAAAAATCAAATTTTTAAACCTTTTAGATTTTCAAATAAGAATGCAATGAAAATCATTGGTATAGTCCATAGAGAATTTAATCTTTGCTCTGATACCACAAAATGTGAAACTCAAATTTTTAAATCCATTCAATTTAATAATCAATATAATTTTAAAAAATAATTTAATAATAAAATCAAAACAAGTTTGAGGAGAGAGAAAATATGATACACACCATTCTTATAAAACTCCAGCCCAAAATAATTTACAAAATAATTACAAATGCAGAAGATGGAAATAAAATCTGAAAATAAATTCAAACATTAGTAAGTGTGTATCTACACAAAAGTACAAATGTACAAAATCAAAATACAAAACTTTAGAGCCTAGACCTCTGAGATTGATATCGCTCTAGAAATGATCACAGCAGATCTCCGGTCCATGGCAGTTATCAGCGATCTGCACAACATTAAACATTCATTCAGGGGTGGGTATATTCAAATACTCAGTAAGTGTTATTAATTTCACTGTTTAAATGAACTGTAGGGGAATTTTCAGTCAGCAGAGGCTGCTCAATGAACACGAGGTTGCGCTCATCCTCTCATTCCCAATTGGCATAGGTTGTGCTGTTAAAATTGATCCCAGCATATGGACGTGCTGGTCAGCACAGGGTCGTGCTTAGCTTTTGGTTTATACAATTACATTTTGGTTTATTTCAAATAAAACAGCAAACAAGTTATTTTATGCAGAAGCATAACCAACACAATATATATACCATATCTACAGTGAATGGTATCCAAACAACACATACTTGCTTGCTCATATAGTCATCTCACATGCTAAAACATGCTTACATATATGTATCAAACCATAACACTCAATATCATCACCATAGGTACAATCAACAATATGCATCATCTAACACAACATTGAAATCTCATATAAATGCAAATGATGATGCCTATGCGATGTCAATGCAACCACACAAAATATGCCCATTTTTTTCTTTTTCTTTTCATATCATTTTTCCCTCTGTCCAAGATGAACCCAATTTGGCATTGAGCCTAACTAGGAATATCATTGGTCCCAGACCAGCATCGAGATCTCTCTCAGAATAATCCTTAGGCCCAGCCAAGGATATCGACCAAATGTCACACAATGAAATGCAACACATAATGAATCAAATGCATTCGTATGCCCACTAACTCAAATCACATGTATGCTCAACGAAGCAACTCATATGCTTTTATATCATCAAATCATAATAATTTCAAAGGAATAGCCAAATATAAGACCGTCATAGTTCATATATAGTCAACCATGAACATCAAGGCAAGAACATAATCATGCTATATCAATGCAATCATTTCAATCATGCTCATATAGGATCAACTCAAGCAAGAAATCCAATTCGAGCTATTAATTGTTCATAAGAAAATCATATATATGGGCATTTACAAAATCACACACAGATAAGCATTTATATCTTATAAGATAATTCACTCAGCTTCCTAAGAACATATAAGTACTCAATTTAACAATGGTAAGCATAAGAAACACCTCGACAATTGTACAAAGTCAATGTCAGGCTCAACTTTGATCCAAAGCTCGTATAGATCCTTTATACAAAAATCATGACATAAAGGTTGTTAATGACTTATTTACTTACTGATTTCACACTTAAAAACATCAAACATAGCCCTTAGATTTCTATTCTCAATTTCACAGTACCCTTTCCTAACTTCAAATTCCCATACTTTCATTCTCAACATGATTTAAGTGATCTTCTCATCCATAAAAGTATATTTAGCTGTAATCCAAATAAAAAACATCAATAAACAATTCTAACTCAGTTTCCATCTATAACATTCGAAATTACAGCCACCTTAAAGTAATTCAAAACTCAACAATTAAGCTTATGAACTTACCTTAGTGACTTTTGCTTCCAATTTCTAAGAAAATATGTTGTTTTGTAGGTATCAATCCTTCCAACTAGTATATCTAGGGTTTTCTCTGTTCTCTCTTGCTTTGCTTTGAAATTTCTATTCTGTTTAAGAATAAAATAGTACACTTCAGTTAGTTGTTCATAACAACCCAATCGACACGACCTTGGGCACAGGTTGTGCTCCAAGTCGTGTCGTGCTTTTCAGCACGAGTTCCAAACTCGTCGTGTATGAGATCCTACTGATTTAATTTCCAGATAATGAGCATGACATCGTGCATGGGACTGTGCTCATACTCTATTTTCTGTATTTTTCTGTTTTCCTTCCAATTTGATTCTATTTTAATCTATTTTTCGTATAGATTAAATATAATAAATTTTAAAGCATTATAAAAAATATCTATAAAACTCTAGATGAATTTTTGTATACTTTGACATATGCCTAACATGCTCGTAAAAAGGTGACAAGTATGGGTATAATTGGGTATGTTAGTGTAAGCCTTAGCCCAATACATTGTTTTGTAACTTTTATTATTGATTAATAAAATTATGAGGAATTATTTTATCATATCATGTATTGACCTGTGGTATGTGTTTGATAAAATATTCAAGAATGTTAATTAAGCACTTGAGGTATCACGGTTGAGGACCTTGATAGTAGAATCTGTAAGTTATGATATTAACATTCTAAATATCCTAGTCGCTTGTTTCTATGGGAATAGAAATGAATTAAGACTAGTATGTACTTTGTAGATGATCATGTTCTATGGGTTATATATATTCGGGCTATCTAGCAAAGTGCATAGGTATAATGTAGAGCATTATACTTAGACAGAGATCACTGTTTGCAATGTGAAATATTATCCTTAGACTAAAAATCACTATGTCTTTTGTTGTGATTTTTAGTGTACTTTGACATACGTCTAACGTGGCCATAAAAGGTTGACAAGTATGGGTATGATTGGGTATGCTAAGAATCACAAGTAAGAGCAGGAGTGAAGTGAAAGGATTGATCCTCTCAAATGAGAGCAGATATCACTGACCGCTTGATAAACAAGATTGGAAAGAGTGTGGCCGTACCCGAATGAAATCATTAGATCATTTATTTGAACATATCAATTTTGTCATAGAGATTGTGAAGCTCATTTTCAAATTCCTTTTTAACCTGATAAACAATAATCTTTTCAAAATAATAATAATAAATCAGAGTAGAAATAGAGGAGAGAGAAAATGAAATGTATATTTCATAAACAAATCCGGCCCAAACATCAGTAACATAAAAATATTTTACAGCAAAAACAGATACAAGTTTCAAAACATTTCAAACTCAAAATAAGAATATTTACAAAATATGTACAAATATGTACAATGTCAAAAATGGATCACCGCAGCTCTCATCCAGTGGCAGCTATCTGCGTCGTGCGCATCATTTAGACACATAAACAGAGGTGAGTATATTTTACAATACTTAGTAAGCTTCTGACGCTATAATTGATTCGTAAAATTTAAATGAGTGTAGGGTCAATCAATATCCCAACTTGAGATATGATTCTCCTCTAACCTAATCAAACAACTCAATCATTTCAGAACATAAGTCATATCTCATATCAATACTAAGTCGAAATCATTTCAAAACATTATCATATAATTGAAACATTTGCATCTCAAATAATCATAATCAAATCTCATTTCATTTATCACAAGAATCAGATAATCAAAATGAGAATGAAACATCAGTATCAATAATCATTATTCATACGAATAGTATATATATGAACACAAGTATTCATAATCATCAAGCATTCATAATCGATAGCACGAATCAAATATGATACAGATGAATGTGAATCAAATGCATATGAATGCTATGCAACCACATGCGAATGTCTGGCCTGGGTCTTTCTTTTCTTTTCTTTTCTTTTCTTTTCTTTTCTTTTCATATCATTTTTCCCTCGGTCCTAGCCTGGCATTGTACCCACTACGGCATCGAGATCTCTCTCAGAATTATCGGTCCCAGACCAGCATCGAGCTCTCGCCCGAAATCATCAGGCCCAGGCTGTATCTCATATTTCAGTGTCACACAATAATGAAACACACTGAATGATCAATGCATTCATATATCACAATCTCACAATCTCAATCACGTATGCTCAAACATGCTCAACAAAGCAATTATATGCTTTCTCATATATCAATCTTGTAGTTAATATCAATTCAAACATTTGGAGCATGTTATTCAAACATATATCAATCAAACGTCAATATATCAATCAAAGCATATCAAACTAAATCAAGTAAAGTTCATAAAAATGAACAGTAAGGCAAGTACAATAACATGCCAGAACAATCATATAATCAACTCATATCAATGTTCCGAAGAACATATCATACATAATGCATATCATACATAATAAGCTTTTCAAAGCTTATAATCAAATAACCAAACTTGGTATCAATCTACCAATAATCAACCATATGTCAATTAAGACATACATTCCTCAATCCATTCAATTCCATTTCATATTAATCATATTCACTATGATTCATCTAACAAACTCAACAATTCATTATAGGCATCTTTACTTAAAAAGAATCGGCCTACAACAAAGTACGAATCAATATGTAAGCGTAAGAACACCTACTTCTAAACAAAGCAAAAATCAACAGGCAACACAGCTCAAAATCTATTCCAAAACTGTCAAGATCCTCATGTATGTCATTCATAACATACAAGGAATTAACTTAACATTCACACATTCATTTAAGAATCAAAACAAGCATTATCAACTCTAAGTCAACCATTTATCATCTTACACTTATAACTTAACCATACCAAACTCCATCCATTTAATAATTCTTCTTCCAAAACTCATTCTATGATTTCATTCAAGTTTTAAGTCATTCAACAACATATAATTCCAGCATCAAGATCAATTTAGCCATAAGAATTCAACACCATTCTAACTTCCAACATCAAGCATTTGTAAACCTTAAACAAACCCTAAGTTCTCCACTCTTTCATCAACCTTTCTTCCTCCAAAACTATCCTAACATTTCCCTCATATGCAGGCCATCAATCTCAGTTCATATTCATCATTTCATGTAAAGAACTCATCATAAAACAACCATACAAATTAGAAAAAAACCAAACATCGACCTAAAATAAACCATACCACTTTGCTATTATCTTACCTTATCAACCAAGACAAGAATTTAGAACCCAAATCACTTTGTGTGATCAAAACCCTTCTTTTCTCAGCTTCCCTGCTATTATTTTACTCTGGGAAAATGTTTAGCAATTGAAATTGTAGATTAGTTTCTCGATACTTCGTAACTTATATTTTTTAGCCAAAGCGGGATCCATGCGTGGTGGATTGTGAAGTATACGTGGTCGGCGCGACTGCACGTACTTTGCATTCCACAACGTGTACTTTCAATTTCAACATTTTTTCAATTTTTTTCGATCGTTTCGTGTCAACCTTATATCGAGCTTTGATCAACCTTTATATATTAATGTTTAAACACTTATTAATCATAATTTACGATGAAAATTCCCGAATGTTACAGTTCTCCCCCACTTAGAAAATTTTGTCCTCAAAATTTCAAATCAAGGAACTTAGAAGCAAACCTAAATCGTAACATTCAATATCGAAGTCTGGAATCAAAACGTACCTCAATGATCAGACGTAGAATCAGGAAACAGATATGGATATTGACGTCTCATATCTGACTTAACCTCCCAAGCCGCTTCTTTTGGTGAATGAAATTTCCACTTCACCAAAACCATTTGAATTGCTCGATTCCTCAACTGTCTCATATGTCTATCTAATATCTCAACAGGCTCCTCCTCGTATGTCAACTCATCAGAAATCTCCAACTCTGGAGCACTCAACACGTGGCTAGGATCTGATCAGTACCGTCTCAACATAGAAACATGGAATACATTGTGTAATCGGGACAACTGTACTGGTAATCTAAGTCTGTACGATAATGGTCCCACTCTCTCTATAATCTCGTACGGTCCGATATACCTAGGACTCAACTTACCCCATCTCCCAAATCGAATCACACCTCTCCAGGGTGAAACTCGTAAGAAACTCTATCGCCGAGAGCATACTCTATCTCTCGATGATGTCAGTATGATGTCGATCGTAGTAGCTCTTCTAACGATCCTGAGCTGCTCGCATACATCTTTTTACAACATTCACTTTATCTAGGGTTTACTGAACCAACTCTGGTCCCTCAATTTGTCGCAAACCCTCACATCCCAGTAAACTGGACGACACCGTCTCCCGTATAAATCCTCGTATGGTGCCATACTAATAGTAGAATGATAATTGTTATTGTACGCAAACTCAATTAAAGGTAAATAATCGTCCCAACTACCACCAAACTCCAGAATACATGCTCGTAACATATCCTCAACTGTCTGAATCGTCCTCTCCGACTGACCATCAGTCTGCGGATGGAAAGCCATACTAAACCTCAA
>CANYCX010392009.1:0-15529 GCA_948193385.1 Breynia disticha f. nivosa | reverse complement strand
CCATGAACTTGTTTGAAACCTTTCGCCAATAGCCTACCTTTGAAGATACCTCCCGCCTTCTCTTTGAAAATCCATTTGCATTCAATTACCTTAGCACCTTTTGGTGGATCAATCAAGTCCCAAACTTGATTATCGTACATTAATTGCATCTCGAACTTCATGGCCTCTTGCCTTTTTTTCGAGTTAGGACCTTCTAAGGCCTCTTGGTAAGAAGCATGTTCATCATGATCAATGATCGTGATATCTTGTTCTTCAGTCACAATGAACCTGTACCTATCGGGTTCCTAACGTATCCTACCTAATCTTCTAGGTACTTGTGTAATGGGCTCTAGTTCTATAACTTCTTGTGGATTTGAGTCCATCTCCTCACTATCCTGTTTAGGAATTTTTGTGTATCCACATCATCTTGTACAACTTCAAGTTGTACACCACTCGCACTGTTTCCATTAAGAACGAATTCGTTTTCTACAACACAGTGGTTCGAGCAATAAACACTTTGTTCTCGCTAAGATTGTAGAAATAGTATCCTTTTATCTTTTTAGGATACCCTACAAATAAGTATTTGTCTGTCTCGGATGAAAGCTTATCCGATGTTAACCTTTTAAGATGCGCTTCTCATCCCCAGATCCTTAGAAAAGCCAAGTTGGGTTTCCGCCTAGTCCATATTTCATATGGTGTCTTTTCGGCTGCTTTAGTAGGAGACCTATTCAGCAGAAAAACCACAGTTTCTACGGCATAACCCCAAAATGATATCGGGAGACCAGTTTGACTCATCATCGACCTAACCATGTCCAACAAGGTTCGATTCCTCCTTTCAGACACACCATTCCACTGAGGTGTTCCTGGAGGTGTGAGTTGTGGTACTATACTGCAATCTCGAAGATATTGTTCAAACTCTAGGCTCATATACTCGCCACCTCAATCAGATCGAATGGCCTTGATATGTCTACCTAATTGGTTTTCTACTTCATTCTTAAAATCCTTAAACCTGTCAAAGGTTTCTGATTTATGCTTCATTAGATAGATATAGCCATACGAACTATAATCATCAATGAACGTGATGAAGTAGTTATAGCCACCTCTGGCTTGTGTACTCAATGGTCCACATACATCAGAATGTACTAGGTCCAACAGTCCACTAGATCTCTCTCCTTTCTTGTTGAAAGGACTTTTTGTCGTTTTCCCATGAATGCACAATTCGCAGGTATGTAATAATTTCCAATCAAATGACCCAAGAGCTCCATCTTTATGGAGTCTTTGCAAGCGTTTCTTGCTTGCATGTCCTAAACGAGAATGCCAGAATTAAGAAAGATTAAGTTCATCGGACTTAGCTTTCTTATGCTCTACGTTATAAACATCCTCACGACTTGATAAGTCTAGGACGTATAAACCTTTATTAAGGAATCCCTTTCCATAATAAATGTTTCCATGATGAATACTCGTATTGTTATTTTCAATAACGAAAGTAAAACCGTCATTATCCAAGGCTAAAATTGAAACGATGTTCCTACTCATTCCAGGTACATAGTAACAGTCCTTTAACTTTATTTCTAGCCCCAAGGTATACATAAAGTATAGTCTCTGATCTCTATGGCAGCCACTCTTGCTCCATTTGTTTACTCGGAGATCAACCTCTCCCTTCGATAGCACTCTCCTATTTCGTAGTCCTTAAACATTGCAATAAATGTGAGACCCACATCCGGTATCCAATACCCATGATGTCGAAATAGAGAGATTTATGTCTATAATGTAGGTTTCTAAAGAAGATGTTCTTGCAAATTGTGATCATCAACAAAGTAGATAGTTGTCTTAATTCATTTCTCTACATTATACTACAGGCTGAAAAATAATAGGCTGAAAAACCATTTGACATTTGACATTGCAAATTGTGATCGCTCTCCAAGTATATTTCTCTACATTATACCTATGCACATTGGTAGATATCCCAAATATATAGGACCCGTAGAACATGATCATCTACAAAGTACATAGTAGTCTTAATTCATTTCTATTCCCATAGAAACAAGTGACTAGGGCTATTAAGAATGTTAATTTCATATCTTGCAGGTTCTACTATCAAGGTCCTCAACCTTGATACCTCAAGTGCTTAATTAACATTCTTGGATGTTTTATCAAACACATACCACAGGTCAATACATGATATGATAAAATAATGCCTCATAATTTTGTTACTCAATAATAAAAGTTACAGACAATGGATTGGGCTAGGGTTTACACTAACAAACATAATCTCATATTACTTTAAACTTAATCAATTTCATTCTAGCCAATTTCATTCAATCGCAATTTAGGCGTTTTCACCGACGAAATTCCAATTCAATAACCACACATTTCACATCAATGATTCACAAATGAACTTGAACTCTCAAAACATCAAGACATATTGAACACCTTACACATATAATCATGACAATTAACTTAATTCAATCATACATCCAAAATCGTGATCTATGTCACAATTCGCAGTAATACATTTAAACAAACCACAATTTACTAACAAACACATACATATGTTCATAACATAAGTTTAACAAGAACACATCATATTCAATATGATAAATGTGAATGCATATGATCTAATGCATTCCTCAACATGATCATACCGAGGATCCCATTATTTACGCCCTTACTTGGCCTTAAAATTGACGTTTACAAACGGGCCTTATTGGCCGAGAGTATGTGGTTATAAAGTACTATGGTCATAGATTTTTATGCCCTTACTTGGCCTTAAAATAACACCCTTACTTGGCCATACACGCTCATATACTTTGAAAAGTACAGAGACTTCCACTGTGCCCCAGTATAGCACATGTCAAGTACTATCCGTTAAATATTTATATAGAAATCTGTAAGACCCCCAACCCATCTCCTGTACCCAGGTAGGTTGTTGATATATCCTCAGAGGTCAACTTAAGACATGTGATATACCCTTTAACGCCCTTACTTGGTCATAACCATTCCCTCATTACGCTCACAAGAGCCATTATCATTTTATTAATTATGCTCCCCATGAGCTCAAATGCATGAATGTCCTGTGCATAATCTATGCAACTAAATCATGCATTCATAATCTAATCATGTTATGCTTCACAATAATAATGTTGAGTCATCAAACAATCTCAACCAAACCATATTCAATTAGCATAGCCAAAATCATGCCATAACATACCAAGATAAAATCAATTGCCAATCATAAATTAACACTAGGTAACATTTTAATCATGCTTCATTTCAAACATGTCCAACATAGGCCTAACAATCATTTATAAACCTTTATCAAGTCAAAATTATGGACTTTCACAAACTCGTATGTTTCACATTTCAAGTTCAACACATATAGCTTATCACAAAACTTTAAGTCCATTCACTTATCATTTATTCACATATCATTCACACCAATTTCAATCAATAACATTTATTCATCTTCAAACAATTAATAATGTCATCAGTATTCACTTAACATTTCATTATAATGTTCTTGAACCAAAATATAACACATAAATTCAATTACATGAAAATTAAGGTATAAACCTTAACAAAAAGATTTGAAAATATTGATGCACGCAGTGTCAGCCATGACTATGAGTGGTGGCCGAAAACTACACGTTATCGCTGCCACTGCGCATAGTCTGGCATAATTAGACGCGTGGTTGCTGGCAAAGTATGCGTGGTCACAGCGACAACGCGTACTTTGCTAGCACCACGTGTAGTACACTCATTTTCTGGCAAATTCTCAAACTCACATAACATTATTTCCATACTCAATCATCTCATGAAACCTGAACATTCCAATCACAAATTCAATTTTATTAATTTCAAAATATCACATAATCAATCATTCATTTAAATCATAACAAGCATAACAAATTTTTTTAACATGGTTCATGACATTAGAACAATTTAATTCTTTCAATCCATTAAACTAAAATCAAACATAAACCTCAATATATTCCACCATATGCCTTTCACATCCACATTTTCATCATTTCACATTCTACCATTTAAAAGTATGCAAATTTCATAAAAATCGATATTAATCCGAACAAACAAGCCGTAATACAATTATCAATACACAAGTATGCAAATTATGATGAAATAAGGATGCATGCTATCTATATAATATAACTCATAACTCAACACATACCTTAACAATGAAACAACATTTCATATTCAAGATCATACATACATAGGGAAGAGGTGCTCATGTTACTTACCTTGCCCGAAACGTCGTCGGCTCAGTTAGAAACCTTTCCTGTCACGATTTCAATTCCCTATTATTTTCATTATAATTTCATATTAACCTCACATCCTTATATATTCACAATTTAATGAATGCTAACATATTTAGATTTACCTCCTTACATTGGTTCTAGTTACTTTTCCCCTCTCTTTTCTTAATCCTTAGTAAAACCTCCATATTATCCATCAGACCAAACTACCACATTTAATTTACTGCATTCCAACCTTCATTAATACTCTAATCAATTTTATTTAGGTATGATTATATGATAATAATCCTCCCAACACTTCCATTGCATCCAATTCATAAATTCCCCTTTCAAACCTAACCAATTCACCTAATTATGCTTCAATCTCACACATATGATATTACCCAAGTAATCCAACACTTAAAACACTCCTAATACACTTCAAATAAACTGACCCAAGTGTTGACATGCAAGAAATTCTCTTTTGTACAAAACCCCAAATTCGTCACTTGCAGGGCAGCCTCTTTCCCTCTAATTTTTGTGTTCCTAATTCGTGTTTTAACAACAAATATAGTCAGTACTAGATAGTAGACATGTTAAGCTTTCCAATGAGCCGTCATTTGCCCGATTTGGAGCTAAATCAGAAGAGTTATGAGATTTGGAGCTAAATCAGAAGAGTGATGAGGGTTTGAAATTAGGCTTTGGAACAAAAACGGGAATGAAGAGAAAAATGAGGAATGTTTACCTTGATTCTAATCAACAACGATGTTTGAAACCTCCTTAGCTGCAGATTTTGTAAAGGATTGATGGAGGAAGATGGTTTTTGGTGGAGGAGAAGAAAGAAGAAAGAAGAAAGAAGGAAAGAAGTAGAAAATGGGTACTGGGAGGAAATGGTGAAGTGTGTCGAGGAAGTGGGGAGGAAAGGAGAGATGATGGTTTGTTTTTAATTTTATTTAGTAGTCTTGGGTCCACTTTGCTTCGTAATTTATTTTAGCTCGACCCACATTAAATTCAGAATTTCGAAGTTTTTGAAATTCATAATCTTTCTAAATTTTTCTTAATCTCGCTTATCATAAATCTTAATTAATTCCTGCCAATTATTTATTTAATTAATCGCGAAAAATTTTCTTGTACTTTCTTTGTATTTTATTTTAATATTTTAATTAAATACGAAATTTTTGATAAATTTCGGGGCGTTACAAAGAGTGGCTTGACTCATCATCTATCGTACCATATCCAATAGGGTTTGATTCCTCCTTTTGGACATACTGTTCCATTGAGGAGTTTTGCAATGAGTGAGTTGTGAGATAATCCCACACTTTTTAGATAATAATCAAACTCTTGGCTCATATATTTGCCACCTTGATCAGATTGAATGGCCTTAATCTTTCTGCCAAGTTGGTCTTCTTTATCATTCTAAAATTCCTTAAATTTTTTAAATGTCTCGGCGTTACTCTTTGTAAGATACAAGTATCCATATGTATTGAAGTTATATGTGAACGTTACAAAGTAACTAAACCTACCTGTTATGTGTTTACTCATAGTCCCACAAACGTCTGAGTGTATAAGATTTAATAAGTCACTTGGCCTTTCACTAGCCTTGCTAAAGAGACTCTTTGTCACTTTTTCATGAAGACATGGCTCACATATGTTGTAAGACTCAAAGTCAAATGGCCCAAGCACTCCATCCGTATGGAGTTTTGACACACAGTTTTTGTTCACATGTCATAAATGTCAATGCTAGAGTTATGTAGGATTAATCTCATTAGGCTTAAATCTTTCTGTGTCTATGTTATTAATTGACTCCTTTTGGGTTAAATCTAGGATACATTTTCCATTTTGTTACATGGCAACGCCATATAAAAAGCCTTGGCGGTGAACTTAAATACTACCACTTATGATGGTAAATTCAAAACCCTCCATATCCAATCGAGATACTGAAATAATCTACCTACTCATTGCAGGTGCAAAATAACAATCCACAAGATTTAAGTAGAGCCTAAAAAGGTAAAGTGACAAACAAGATAGTCTTCTATCTCGATGGTCACAACTCGTGCTCCATTTCCCACATAAATTTCCACTTTGTTCTTTCTAAGTACCCTTTTATTTCTTAACATCTCCACATTTCAACAAATGTGAGATCCACAATCGGGATCCAATACCCAAGTGGTAGAAATAGATAGGTTAACTTCTATAACGAACACCTCATCTATTCCACTTTTAAATTTGGTTTGATTAGGCCTTAGATCCACTCCCACTGGGCCTAAGAAGTTCTACGAGTTTTGTCTTGCCTAATTTCTTACCATGTTCTTTTTCAATAGCAGATTGTAAAGATATGTTATTCGTTAGATCTTTTTGTGTCATAATTCGTCTTATAGAAATAAGATCAGCTCGATTAGTTGATGTCTTTAAAAATCCCATGATCAAAACTAATATCCCCATAAATAATTCGTAATTATTGATCTAGTGGCCCAAGATCCACTTTTTGTAACAACACCCTAGTAAAGCTGAGCTTGTACACATAGAGGTTAAGCTACTTAGGTAGGGAAACACCTAATCGTACCTAGTGCATGACTTTTGGATCAAACGGGCTAACACGTTTGAGTGTTAAGCACAAAAGCCTAGTTTACATTGCATAAGTCCAACCATACCTTTCCATGTTAAGTCAAAACCCATATTCATAACCCATGCTTTTCCAAGAAATAACGGCGTACATAGGGGTCCTAGCATACATGACCAACATTCGAGATACCTGACGTGTTTCGAATTGGGAAGGTAACTTTGTGATTTACTATTTCTAAAGATTCATTTTAATCACAATTTACATGACAAACTCTTCATCATACATTCATACATAACATATAAATATATATCATGCATAAAATTAAACATGACAAACAGTGGCCCAAAATCCTACAACTAAGATCTACACTATGTAGCCTAGTTGATCTTCAAGCTTGTGGCTTTAACTCCAGATGGTTTTGGGCTCTCCACACTAGTCTGGTGGTCCTTGAACTTCATGGGTATGACATATTCATTCTAATATTGATCTAAGTACTAAAATAAATTATAATAATCCTTACGAGGCTTGTAGGCCCCATTGAAAAATTACAAAATCCAGGGCCCATGAATCCACCATGCCTATTCATTTATATCATTAACCAAAACATACTTGAAAACAATATCATTCATGGATCAAGCAAAGTTTGAATTTAATTAAGGCAAGCCAATTAGGGAAATCATGTGTGGGTTAGCTGCAATTAAACTTCATGACAGATTTGGATCAAGACCCAATAGGGTCATCAAATTAACCGTCTCTTAAAAATCCTAACAAATGCTAGTCTTCTTTTGTGCATATGGACACTCTAGCGGGTTTCTGATTTTTCCAATTTCAATAATATGTAACATAAGTACATAAACATTAAAATTGAGTAATATATGTAACACGAATTAAACATATAAAATATGTTAAAAATACACAAAATCACGTGAATGAACAAACAAAATCAACTAAGACTTAACTTTGCACATATTCACCAATAGTTTGTATTAAAACATATTATAATGCCTAAAATGATTTTATGCATTATTAAACAAATTAATACACACAATAAACAAAAATTTATCATTGAAATTAAATCTATATTAGAATAATTTTACCATTTTTAATCAATCATAGCAATCAATTTAGAAATTAAAAATTCAATCGGCTATCTCTTATGAATTAATTAACATGATTAAAAGGTTCAGATATGAATTATTCATTATAATACATTATAAATCTTATGTTAGTCATAATATTACATTCATAATCATCGCTTATGTCATTTTAACTTAATCAATCATGACTAGCACATTAAAACAACATTAATTGCCAAACTAGATCATCTTAATTTCATTTGGGCAATCGACCATGATTAGGTTTTATGTACAACCATCAAAACTAAAAATGACAATCTTAAAACCATATTTCAAGAATTTTTAATACCTATTAGATCATTAAACCAGTTTACACGACAATCAAACATGAAACATCATAATAGAAAATTTTAGCATTAACATTCCCTGTCATGGTCGATTGTGTTCTTAGTTTTAAGGCATCAAACACGCATAAATAGTGCAAGGTGGCTCTACTACCACTGTTAGGTTTTATTATGACTTAGATTAGGATGGCACAACAAAATGGTTTCAAACAATGCATGTATCAATTATCTATACTAACAATGTTTATATAGAAATTACAAAATGCAAGAGAGTGTAAACGATATGCTAGGAGCCTCGACCTCGATCCAAGTATCGCACCGCTAGCAACCACAAATAGTCCCGTCCCAAACATACTGTTGCCGCTCTGCACAAGTCACCACAAAACACAATGCATCATGAGTAAATAAATACCCAGTAAGTACATCTATATCACTTACCAAGGTAGCTAATGCATAAGTACTTTATTAGTAAAAAGTGTTAGATGTTCTAGTCCTTTATGAGTCTAGGGACTCATCCTAAGTTACTTAATTCAATATGTCTTAGTACATTATCAAAAATAGGAAATCACCTAGCACATCTAGATCCATCCTCCTATAGTATGTTATTATAGTACTAGTTCTTAAGTCGTCATTGTACTAGACTATCATATACTGGCTCATTTAGCAAAACTCTCTTATTATTACGAACTTACAATTTTACATTGCTTGGGGAACGTGAACGGTCGTGGGAATGGCCTGGGTTTTTCATTTCTAAACCAGTTCTACCACCTTGTCCAACTCAGTAGTGTCAAACGGCTTGGAAAATGGTTTGCATTGCCCATTTCCCAATCCGTTCTACCATTCTGTCCAACTCAGTAGGTTCAAATGGCTTGGGGAACAGTTTGCGCCAAAACATTCTCCAACCCGTTTTGACTCTCTAGAATGCCTAAGAGGTGAAACGGCTTAAGAAACGGCTTGCATAGCCCGTTCTCTCGTTCCAACCTTCTGGAATAAGAAACAATAGATCATCTCAAACACAACAACCACTCAACATTCCATTTCATACCCCAATAACCATTCCATTCACGCCCCATTTCACAAACATATACACATCGAATTACCTTCATTTCATACACATTTCCGCATACATTATCCTACAACATTAGCACACACTCATACATTCACTCATATGTTCGCATAACACCCAATATGTGACGCTCAAATTAAATTCCTAATTATATCTAAATGATTGAAAAACGTATATTTTTTTAATACTCGAATAAATAATGTATACATGCACATGTGAATTAAAAAAAGTATCATACAATGAATAGAATGACTTTTGCAAACTATAAGAAACACAATTCTCAGGAAAAAACCTAAACATACAACCCATGTTTATTTTAAAATGTGCTCCTCTGACCTCGATCGTGGAAACCCTCCTGAACCTATACACATTAACACAACAAAAAAAAGGTGAGTATAATGAATACTTAGTAAGTGAATCCTTATAGCAGTTATGCTGAATGCGCAGGGGAACCTTTAGCCTTCGCGGCCTAACCTCCACACAAATACAATTCATTAAGTCTATTAATCGATAAACAAACCATACTAGGTCAAACATTTCATAACAATCACGTTTCAGCACTCAGCACAGGGAGAATGGCCAAGGGGAATGGCCATCTTAGTCGTTCACCAGGCCGTTCACACTCCCTGGTCACTTATACAAAGGGAACAGCCATGAGAAATGGTCAGCTTGGCCGTTCCCTTGGCCGTTCACACCTGATGGATAGATTACACAACATTTCAACACTTATACACATTCCACAATCCAAGCATACATTTAGACCATTTTCATTCCAAACAACACACATTTTATCTCAAACTATAAGCATGCCATTTCCATTTATTTCCCTTCATACACATTCACGAGTACTCATTCCAAATATATCACAAAACCAATCACAAGAGTCATAAACATACCACATTCATCCATCATAAAACCTATGCTCATTCAATTCCACATTCATTCACAACAACATAATTGATCCATCACACTTTGATTATACCAATCCATCATAACATTCACATTTATATCATTGTAAAACAAATGAATGCAATCATGTTTATGGTTATGCAATTACACATAAATGCTTGCTTCGGAGCCTTTCGTTTTTTGGTACAAACTCCCTTTATATTTTATGCACAACCCCCTTTACATTGTAAGGCACAACCCACTTTATATTGTGGGCATAACCCCCTTTATATTATTGGGCACAACCACTTTTATATTTTGGGCATACTCCCCTTTATATTGTTGGGTATTGCCCCTTTTATTTTTGAACATACGAGAATGTTCGTGATATGCCATAAATATCATGGTTCAATGCAAAACCAGCATTTACATTTCCTTTCCAACCTTGCATAAATTCCACATTCTTAGTCCAATCATATTCCCACAACATTTATACAAGAACATGTCAACACAAGAGTACATCTCATACCCAACTTATTCCACATTAAATGCAACCATACACAAACCACGCATCATAGTCTCACAAGCATAAAATCAATTCATACATAACCAAACAACACAACACTTATATAAAATCAACCGTTCATACACAATAACACACTAAAGTAAGTGGCAAATGCACTTACTAACATCAATTGCACCTAACACATAAACAATCAACACAACTCATGTCAATTACAATCAACCTCGCATCATTTAAACCATACAAAGGCAAAACTCGTTTTAGTAAGCATTAAAATGCACCTACAAATTTACTTATATAGTCTTCTCAAATGTTTCATAAATCATGTTCATAATCGCATACTATAAACATTATTGAATCTTGTGTCATAAAAACCACAACATAATCATGTTATCATGTTACCTACCAAGTCTTGGATTTATTAAGAATCCTCCGCATTAAATCATAACTATTTCAACATTGGCTTATCTTAGTGAATTTCATTTACTTACTAAATCAAGGTTCCATAATTTCATACCATCCAATTACTCAAAATTATAGCATAGTAAGTGTAGAACACTTACCATTACCAATTTCTTTCAATGCACAAACAAACACAAGCTCATACCAAATTCATCAAAATCACATAAATTAACCCATTCAAAGACAAGTCTTGCAAATAGTAAGTGTCAAGCGCACTTACCTCGAACTCCACGAAGTAGCGTGCTCGTGACCCACTTTGGCTCTGGTTTTGATTTTGATCCCTAAACATTTACAATAAAGTTCATCATCGATCCCCATTCAAATATTTAGATTCTTTCTTATATTTTCAATTGACCCAAATTATAATTACATTATTACCAACTTAACTTATATTTTCAATTGACCCAAATTAGGAATTCTCAACCTTAACAAGAATCTCTATTAACCTTACCATATATAAAATTTTATCCCCACTTTCCATAATTACTATCGATTACTAATTTAATCTACACTATCATAATATTTTAAATTTAATCTTAACAATTTTACATTCCGCCAAACCTTTACTCGGAAAAACAACAATAGCCCTCTTTAATTCATAACCTCCAAAACAATTCAACTTACAAAACTCATCCATTTACATCTCAAAATTATCCAATTAGCACAAAAATTCCACTCTTTAATAAACCCACCTAAAAATAAGAAGGTTTGGTCCCGGTAGCGCCTCCCCGTTCTGTCTATCCGTCGTAACCTGCAAAACCCAGCTAACCAATACAAACCCAATCAATTTTTAACTCTCACCCAACAGAAATTGGGGTTTTTGTCATCAGAAACCCACCTTGCGTGGGCAGTTGTTGGAGCACGTTGCTATGCGTGGTCATCTGTTGGAGCACGTTGTCGTGCGTGGCTGTGTGAAGGAGTGTAGCAAAAACAGAGATGGGCACGATGGAGGGGGTGTCGTGTGGCACTAGGTCGAGGGCGTTCGGCAAGGTGGCTGTCCGGCTTGGCTGCACGACGGCCAAGGAGAGCACGAAAGTGGAGAGGAGAGAGGAAGAGAGATACGCAGGGAGGAAGAGAGAGATTGCTATGGTCCATGGCTCTGTGGAGGAGTGGAGAAACACGGTGGTTCGTCTAGAAGGTAAAAGGGAGGTGTGATGGTGAAGAGATGGTGGCCAGAGTGAGGGCACATCAAAAAGGGAAAACCAAAGGGATGGACAGTCGGTCGGCGTGGCGAGTGATCAGAGAGAGATGTCGAGAGAGAGGAGAAATAAGGGGGGCGGCTAGTATGTTTAAAAGCGGAAGGAAGTGAAATTTTTAGGGTTAGACTACTTGTGGTTATTATCTAAAATATCCCTGTAAATACACTATTATTACCTATTACACAATTGTCTTCCCTCTAAAATTTTTGTAACCTTTTGTCTCATGACAAATCATATACTTATATTTCTTTAATTAATTTAATATATGAAAAATCTTATTTTGATTGATTTAATTTAAATTAAAAATATTCTTAATTTAAATAAATCCTTTTGCAGAAAAATTTGATTTTCCTTTAATAGTCCTCATCTAAATTTTAAATTTCAAAATTTAAAATTTTCGAGGCATTGCACAACACACACATAAGTTTTATTTTCCACCATATCAACATACACATTTTTAGTGAAACCAATCACATTATCTCATATACATGCCCATGAATGTTTGATGCATATGCACGATGCAGTCTATACACAAATCCCTCGGGGGTTCATTCATTTTCCTTTTATTTGAAGGATCTCTCCTTCGTGAGCACCCGCTCCTTATTTATTGATGGTGAGCACCCGCTCCATATTTTTGTTGGATTTTCTTAGGGTCCCCCTATTGAGCAAATGCTCCCAAATTCATATTTTTAGGGATCTCTCCTATTTGAGCACCCTCTCCCATTTCATTTTATCCTTTCCATGAATATGTCACTCATGCTCATGCAATGCCAAACATATCATGAATACATCTCATACCACATTCATCATTTCTATATCAAACATGCCATATGCATTGCCTCCATACGAAACCACAAGGTCACTAGTTTTAATTAATCACCAATTGTACAATTCATGCCACCCATTCCATTTAAGGTGATTAATCCATACCATAACCACATTAGCTCATAACATTGTCAATTCGTCATATTTCACCACATTTGGATCAAACCCACGGTAACATCAAGGAATTTACATATCATACTTTCCACCATTCAAAACACACCACAACATCAACCAATTTCACATATCACAATCCATGCAACACATCATACATCATATTTAAGCATCCTCCCTACATCACACGTACCGCAAGATACACCCAGATTTTACGCTTATGCTTTATAATCACATATTACATTTCTACCATAATTATTAGCCAAAATATACTTAACCATACAGATATGAAACCTACCGAGGTAAGTGAAATTTGAAGCATTTACCTCGAACTCTGCGCAAGCGACTCATGCTCCACTTCGATCCAGGTTCTGCGCAACATTCCTATATAATTTTAACCAAAAATCACCATATTAATGCTCATTCGACATCAAACTCTCAATGGACAAGAATCCCTACACTATCCACAGCTCACTTCCCAAATCCTCTCTTCAATCTCACCCAAGAACACACGGAAACTCACACATTGGAAATCTCTCACACTAAACCCATTTAACCCATCATAACCTAAATCTATAAACTGAAAAAATCTCAGAAAATAAGATCTTATCTCGTCTTAAGGGTCGTAACTTGAGATCCCACTACCTGTTCTCTTAATCGTTCTGACAATATTCTGTGAGAATTTCAAAAGGCTTTACTGTGTTGAGAACAATTTAGCGAACAGTTTCCACTAGTGGTTCCACAGACTGTTCTCGTATACTATTTGTCGAATTTTTTTGCAATGTTTGGTTATATATTTTGGGGCATTACAAGAATTTGTTGCAAAAATAACACATGAATAGACATAGACACATACCAAAATTCAAGCATGTAAAGACATAGAAAACAAGTATTAGGAGTTATTAATTCGTAACTATTGTACACACACTCTAGCCAGATGTTATGATAACCCAAATTAAATCAAGATGCGATGACATCTGTTTGGCCTAAAGCAATCTAATACAGTCCTTTACCTTAAATGCCAGAATTACATAATGAATGGAACAATCGTCCTTATTAAGTCAATTCTTTTTCTTGATATTCCAGTAACACTGAACTCTCATATAAATAATGTAACATATTATAACATCTGGGTATGACCATATGCTTTTTAGTTCATTAATCAAATGGTAGTGACATTTTCTCTCTCTTTGAGAGTGGGTAATCCCAACACTTCCTTCATGCTCTCTAACATGAATCAATGAATACCCACTCATAACCATATTTGTTACCTCATTATGGGCACATTAGGCATATGCCAAAGTAAACAAGAATCAATATAGAGTTTCATAAATATATTTGGTCTAAGAACTCTGATGCAAGACTTGCATATTAGAAATACTTTTGACTTACAAGTATCTAGTGCTTTATAAGCTTATCTAATCCAAATACCATGTCTGAGACATGTATCAATGATTGCTGACTAGCATCCTATGTCCTTGTGTTTCATAGGATTGAACTTACTAAGTCAAAAAGTGCATGCTAGTTTTAATGCATCAATTATTCCCATAGTGATGATCAACTAGGGATATCTAGAATGTAATCTCTTTCCTTCGAGGTCATGCAGGCATATGCCTTAGATATGCTAGGTTAAGCCTTAGATATGCTAGGTTAAGCCTTGAGAAACACATTCATGGAAGTTCTATCATAATAGGTATAGAAATAAACATGATAAAACTAAAGATGCCTCAATTATTTAGTGAATTGAAAAAGATATAATATTTATTGGTTTAAGGCTAGCACTAACACTATATTGTTTTTTCATTTGAATCTTTACTAGTTGCACATGTTGTACTCACTAGTTAATGTTCTTTCTGTAACATTCTGGATATTTTTTGTCGTAAAATGACGATAAATATGTGTTTTATTGTTAATATATAAAGATATACGAAAGGTTGATCGAAAGATTACGCGAAACGATCGACGAAAAATCAGAAAATCTAGAATTAGGAAGTACGCGCAGTGGACAACAAAGTACGCTCAGTGGATATTTTTTGTCGTACTCACTGCCACCACGCGTAGTGTCCATGCAGCTTGAAAAAAAAAATATATTTCGATGTATCGGGGCCATTTTCTTCACCTCTTCAATTATACTTCATTTCCAGAACCAGAAAGCTTGCAGAAAGGGGCTGGAACAGCAGGGTTTGAGGAAATCAGCAAGAGAAGGAGATTTAACTTGGTTTTGGAAGGAAAATTGATAAGGT
>CANYCX010391873.1:0-12046 GCA_948193385.1 Breynia disticha f. nivosa | reverse complement strand
GTTACTAACAACAACATATCACAATTGTCTCATCAATCATCTTTTCATTTAAGCTCAATCAAATAGACAACAATCAATCAAAATGAATTCAATTAAGCATAAACCTCAACATTCATACAAGAAACCAAACATAAAAACCTGTTTACATCATCAGAAAATCCAACTGAATGTTAAGCCTAGCATGGCTAGATCTAAGCTCAAAACAAAGGAGATAAAGATAGCCATAACCTCTAAGAAGAAGAAGCAAAACCTCTCTCAGCTTTCCCCTTGCTTCTGTGCCAAAATCCCCAGCTCAAAAGATGCCTCCATTCTCTGCATTTCCTTCTTTTTAAGGCCAAAGTTAATGGTCTTTTTTGCTAGAAAGTCTGAGGCTATAGGGTATATTCTCTGCCATCCACTTAATTTTGTTCATTTGTCCCCTAAAATATCTCTTAAGCCCTTACTTTATCCATTAATTTAAAAGAACATTCTGCAGGGTCTGGATCATGCCTCGATCGAGACTAACTGAAGCTCGATCGAGGTAGGTCTCTTGTTTTGGCCAAATGCTGATTCGGGTCGAGTCTCGATCGAATCGAGACTTGGCAAGGCTCGATCGAGATTGCCTCCTGATTCTCAAATTCATCCGTTGTGCCAGAGTCTCGATCGAAGCTATTCATAGCTCGATCGAGACATGTGTTCTGCTCGATATCATTTCTTAACTCATCTGATCTTGAACAAGATCCCTTGAGTCTCGAACGAGACTCCACTTCTGACCGAGTGAACTTTCATCCTCGAATTGAGTCTCGATCGAGATTAACCAAACCTCGATCGAGGCACGTGTTCTGTCCTAGTTCATCTTAAAATTTGGCTGAGTCTCAATCGAGACTTGGTGAACCTCGATCGAGACATATGTCCTGTCCAACACAGTTTCTCCTTTGGATCAAGTCTCGAACGAGATTTGATCAACCTCGTTCGAGACACCTCATCTACTTCATGTATTTGCCAAGCTTCAACCTTCTTCTTATGTTTGATATGATATAATCTCAAAATCAATTTTGGCCAACAATTTATGCTCCTATTCACGCTCGCAAACGGTTTTATCCAACGTGCTTTGGTTTTCCATCCAAACATAGTCCATTCTACATGTTCTTTGATGAAACCTGAATAAACCCAAAACAAACATAAACATATCCAATTCATTGGTTTATCATCTAGAATGACATGAAAATCAACTAAATTTAAATTGAATAAATGTATATATTTGGCCTTATCAACAAGTTACACAATCGGCAATCATTCTGATCAGAACTAATATGATCAAGTACACTCATTCATAGAATCAATGATTCAATCATCATTCATGATCAACACATTTATTAATAATCAATCAATCATTTCACATTCAAAACATACAAATCTAGGGATAAATTGCATTCACGTTACTTACCTTACAAGAATCACCTAGCAGCTCGGTTGGGAACCTCCCTCCCCGTGATTCTGATTCCCTATTATACAAATTATGAATTCATATTAATTTTGCATTCATGAAAACATATAAAATGAAAAGAATGCTTTACACTATACATGTTATATTATGTTATTTGCTCCTCTCTATCTCTCCTTCCCTAATTTCCCCTTTTTCATGTAATGGTTTTCCGTAACCACTACATTTAATTCCTTCCACCAACCCTCATTAATGCTTCCACAAGTTCATTTAGGTACAATTTTATGATTCTTACGCTCTAACCTATGATAAACATCTTAATTCCTACGTTCCCATTTTGAAAACGTAACCACCTTTCTTTCATTACTTCAATCTCCCTCACCATAAAACACCGACTTAAAATTGACACTTAAAGTGCTATTCATGGACTCTAAAGAAACTTACCCAAGCAACAAAACACAGAAATGAACTCTAGTAAAAGAACCTCAATCTCGTCACGTTGCAGGGTGTGCTTTCCATCACAAATTTTGGGCACCTAAAACATGATTTACACCAAATATGGTTACTAACATATAGTATACATGTTAAGCTTTCCAACGAGCTATCATTTGCTCAAATTGGAGGTCAAACGAAAGAGATTTGTGGTCCGGAAACTAGGGTTAGCAAGAAAAACGGGACTTACAGAAAAAAGATGACAAGTGCTTACTGAAATTTGCTCACCGACTGATTTCAAAACTCCCGAATGGTAGGGTTTCGTGAGGAATGATGGTGGTAAGAATTTTGAACTTTTGAGAGAGAGAGTGTAGAGAGGTACGAAATGTGTGCTGTGTGTGTGGGAAGGAGGAAGGAAAACAAAAGTTTATAGTTAATTAGTTTGGACGATTATATCCTTGTGGGTTTTTAGTTCACTATGCATTTCATAATCCCTTTTTCCCACTGAGTACATTTCTTCAATTCTAAGCGTGAAAAATTTATTCTCATTCCTCTACATATTTTGTTTTAAAATTTTAATTAAATGAAAATTTTAGGACGTTACATTTGTTCTTAATGCTTAAGTGTTTTAGTCTATTTGATCTAAGAGTCGTGTTTTATACACAATTAGGTGTCCCCTACCTAAGCAACTTAACCTCTAGGTGTACAGGCTAAACTTGGCTAGGGTATTGTTGCAAAAATTAGATCTTGAATAAAAAGAATCATTAGTGAAAGAATTATTGAAAGGCATATTTGTAACATCCTCGTCCCGAATCACTTAATTAACTTCTAAATAATATGTTTAATAAATTTAAAGAGTTTTACAATAAAAATGACAAGAATAAATGATTAGAAACAAAGATATGAAAGGATGACAAAAGGGTGATAAAACGGTGACGTTAAATGACCGAAAGAAGGACAAACCTCTGGAACATAAAATTACACGTGGTGGAAGCCCAAAAATGCATGGTGCGCTAGACCATGCGTACTTCCATGCCCAGCACGCGTACTCATTTATTTACAGTAAAAAAATATAAGTTCGGATTCTTCCCGATTTCCTCAGAACTTTCAGAACCATCAAATTAATTTCAGAGAAAGGGAGCGCGAGAGAGTTAGAGAAGAAGAGAGATTTCGTAAAAGAGGGATGTAATTGATTAGAAAAGTGATTCGAGTTATCGAATCAATCATAGTTTTGAGCTGGAAACCTAGTGTTATAAGCGAAACAGGTAAAACTCGGAGTTTTCGTTAGTTTTTACGAGTTTTGCTATAATTGTTTCGAGTTAATTCTTTCTAAAATTAGTGATTATTGATATAATTGAGTCTGAAATTGAGTTAGAAATACGTTATATTGAATAACGATAGGAAAAAGTGTTAGGGTTCTGGCTAGGGTTTGCGAAATTGAGAAGTAAAGGAAATTAATAGGGCATGCATTAAATTGATCGTTATAATGAAAAGTATAGATATATTGTTGATTATACGTTATTAAATGATTGATACATATTATAGGACGACAAGGTAGCTAAGTGGGACGGGACGTGAGTTCACTCCAATCCGAATATTTCAGCTGAAAGGTGAGTATATCTCACTATTTATCTATATTCAAATGAATGGTTTTATATTTATCGTCGAATTAATTACGAATGATATTGCATATATGAATTGATTGTATATGTACGATTACGAACAAAATGCGAATATGATTTCCGCGTACCTATACGAAAATGAAAATGAAACAAAATGATAGTGAAATAAGATGATGATATATGTGCGTACTCATATGATTATGATATGTGATTTACAAAATTAAAAGGGAATCGCAGAAACGATTCAAATGAAACAGGTACGTAAAATGAAAAAGGCGTACAAAACAGGTACTTGAACGTGTTTATGTTTTCATATGATATGTGGCATGTGATATGATATGTGATATGGTAAGGTGATAAATGATTGATCATTCAGAGACGGGAGTAGGGAGACAGAAGTTAGGTCCACATGAAAAGGAGATGGAAAAATGTTTCAAACTAATAGGGAGACAGAAGTTAGGATTTATTATGAACGAGAACATTCAATTCAAACGTATATAAATTGAGAACGATATGAGTTAAAAAGAATTGTTCAACAGAAAAAGATATAAATAGAAGAAAATGCATAAGAAAATGAAAAGGATGGAGAATACGTAAGTACGAAAAGAGATTGGTTAATATGATATATTTGTATTTTATGAAGTGAAACTGATTATAAAGATTCATTCGTATATCAGACTGTTTACATGAATATAAAGAAAATGAATTAAAGATTACCACTGAGCCCGCAACACACGCAACTACGATGTTTGTTTCAGGTACAGGTATTAGCAGAGGTTGAAGTTTGTACTAGCAGTGTTAGAGTTTTTCCTTTTCCATAGGTTGGAATGCTGCTACCTGATCTACTTCTCTCTCTTATGCTGATGCCATTAGGATCTGTTGCATACATTTTGCATATAATGATATATTGTTATATGGTTTGTATGTTATGTTTGGGATTAACAGAGGATGAGTTTGATATGACTTACAGTATGTTCTGTTGATATAGTTATATGTATATCTCTGAGGTTACTTTGCTGAGAGAGATCTATTGGTAGATTGGATGGTTAAGCTGCATGTTGATTGATATGAGAATGTGTGAGGGCATTCTATGTGTTATTTTAAACTGATTTGCAGAAGGATTTCAATAGTTATATATGGGATATCTAAATTATAGCCGTTATATAGCAATTCTACGTAAAGTATGGATTTGCGTAATAAAGAATAAAGGGCGTATTAGCGTAATACAAAGCTTAATCCATGGATGTGTTAATTAAAATGATTGATACTCTGGGAATATAACAAAATAACAGAAATTGAAATATCCAACCTATTGGTATGAAGTTACTTTACGTAACTAAAAGTTTTTGAACTTATTTTATTGGTGTGTGTATTCTTTATGAAGTGTGCTGATCATGTTGACATTTCATTGATAGATATGGAATCCAACTCTAGACCACCTACAGCAAGAGAGGGAGGAGCAGATCCATACAAGACAATACAGATTTCTCTCTCTAGAGTAGGATCTAGGCATGATCTTTATGACCTAGACCAGCTTTAGTACGGTCCAGCTTACCCGTATCCACCACCACCTCCACAGTATTATCCTATTTATCCACAGTTGACTCCTATTCAGGTGAGATTCAGAAACTTTAAGGAATTGAAGAAGTTGGGAGTTGTTGAGTTTAGAGGTACTACCGATCCACAGTTTGCCGAGGATTGGATAAATAAGTTGATCCGTATTTTTAAGATGACAGAGGCGAGTATAGCAGACAGGTTGGAGTTTCCTGTTTCTTTGTTACAGGGGGATCCACAATCCCACATGCTTTAGAGTTTTTGAGTGTACTGACATGGAAGAATTTTGTGCGGGTATTCAGGAGAGAGTTTTTAGTGTTAAAGCAGGGGAAGATGATAGTAGCTACAGTTTACCCAGGTTTCGTATTTTACAGCGAGTTTGATCTAGGATGAGAAGGAAAAGTGTAAAATATTTGAAAATGGATTAAATAAAGAGATTTGTAGACAGATTCCTCATACAGAGACAAAAGATTATACAGTATTGAGGGATGCTGCTATTAGACCTAACGAGGTTTTGAGAGTAGAGGAGGATTATGAGGAGAGGGCTAAGAATGATAAATGAAAGAGAGTTGTACCATAGGGAGAGACTGGTAGATCTATGAGGCAACCTGAGTTCACTCAGACTCCATCTAGATACCAAGGGTTTATCGCATGTAGATCACAACCATCTTATTCCCAGACACTGTCCTATCATGGTGGAGGTATCAATCGAGGAGGACCGAGTGGATCAGAGTCAGTGACTGGACCTGTCAGAGTTGCATGCCCCCAGTGTCTTAGGTTTCATACAGGGCAGTGCAGGAGGACGACTGGTGACTATTATGTTTGTGGCCGATTAGGACATTTTATGAGAGACTGTCCAGAGCGTGTGACTAGAGAGGGATCTATCTGAGCTGCACCTCTAGTACAGTCTGTTGCACAGAGCAGTGAGCCTGCAGCTATAGCCAGTGGTAGTCGAGGTAAGTGCAAAGGTACAACAGGGTCAGTTGCGAGCAGGGGTAGAGGAGGGGTCATTTGTAACATCCTCATCCTAAATCACTTAATTAAATTCTAAATAATATGTTTAATAAAGTTAAAGAGTTTAACAATAAAAATGACAAGAATAAATTATTAGAAAGAAAGATATGAAAGGGTGGCAAAAGGGTGATAAAAGGGTGTCGTTAAATGACCGAAACAAAGCACAAACCTCTGGAACATAAAAGTACAATTGGTGGAAGCCAAAAAATGCGTGGTGGGTATGACCACGCGTACTTGCATGCCCACCACACATACTCACTCATTTACAGCAAAAAAATATAAGTTCGGATGCTTCCCGATTTCCTCATAACTCTCAGAACCATCAAATTAATTTCAGAGAAAGGGAGAGAAAGAAAGTTAGAGAAGAAAAGAGATTTAGTGAGAGAGGGGTGGAATTGAGTTAGAAACGTGATTCGAGTTATCGAATCAATCATAATTTTGAGCCGAGAACCCAGTGGTGTAAACGAAACAGGTAAAACTCGAAGTTTTCGTTAGTTTTTACGAATTTTGCTATAATTGTTTTGAGTTAATTCTTGCTAGAATTAGTGATTATTGATAGAATTGAGTTTAAAATTTAGTTAAAAATACATTATATTTATAGGGCATGCATTAAATTGATCGTTATAATGAAAAGTATAGATATATTGTTGAATATATGTTCTTAAATGATTGATATATATTATAGGACGACAGGCTACCCAAATCGAACGGGACGTGAGTTCACTCCAATCCGAATATTTCAGCTGAAAGGTGAGTATATCTCACTATTTATCTATATTAAAATGAATGGTTTTATATTTATCGTCGAATTAATTACGAATGATATTGCATATATGAATTGATTGTATATGTATGATTACGAACAAAATGAAAATATGATTTCCATGTGCCAATATGAAAGTGAAAATGAAGCGAAAATGATAGTGAAATGAGATGATGATATATGTGCATACTTATATGATTATGATATGTGATTTACGAAATGAAAAAGGAATCGCATAAATGATTCAAATGAAACAGGTACGCAAAATGAAAAAGGCATACGAAACAGGTACGTGAACGTGTTTATGTTTTCATATGATATGTGACATGTGATATGATATGTGATATGGAAAGGTGATAACTGATCGATCATTCGGAGACGGGAGTAGGGAGACTAAAGTTAGGTCCACATGAAAAGGAGGTGGAAAAATGTTTTCAAACTAATAGGGAGACGGAAGTTAGGATTTATTATGAACGAGAACGTTCAATTCAAACATATATGAATTGAGAACGATATGATTTAAAAAGATTTGTTTAAAAGAAAAAGATATAAATAGAAGAAAATGCATAAGAAAATCAAAAGGATGGAGAATACGTAAGTACGAAATGAGATTGGTTAATATGATATATTTGTATTTTATGAAGAGAAACTGAGTATAAAGATTCATTCGTATATCAGACTGTTTACATGATTTTAAAGAAAATGAATTAAATATTACTCACTGAGCCTGCAACTCATGCAACTGCGATGTTTCTTTCTGGTACAGGTATTAGCAGAAGTAGACGTTTGTACTATGTGTCATAGTTTTTCCTTTTCCACAGGTTGGACAGTTGCTACCCGATCTACTTCTCTCTCTTCTGCTGATGCCATTAGGATCTATTGCATACATTTGACATATGATGATATATTGTTTTATGGTTTGTATGTTATGTTTGGGATTGACAGAGGATGAGTTTGATATGACTTACAGTCTGTTCTGTTGATATAGTTATATGTATATATCTGAGGTTGCTTTGTTGATAGAGATCTATTGATAGATCTGATGGTTGAGCTGCATGTTCATTGATATGAGAATGTGTAGAGCACTCTATGTGTTATTTTAAACTGATTTATAGGAGGATTACAATAGGTATATATGGGATATCCAAATTATAGCCATTATATAGCAGTTCTACGTAAAGTATGGACTTGCGTAATAAAGAATAAAAGGCGTATTTGCGTAACACAAAGCTTAATCGATGGGTGTGTTAACTAATACGATCAATATTTTAGGAATATAATGGAATAATGGCAATTGAAATATCCAACCTATTGGTATGAAGTTACTTTATGTAACTAAAAGTTAAATAAGGATTAATCAAAATGATATATATGTGAATAATAAGAAAAGTTTGTGAAATATAGATAATTAATATGGTAATTGGATTAGGATTTTTTAATATTAATTCATTTTAGTGGGATCATTTAAAGACCTCATTTTAATCTAGTTGATTTTTAATCCGTAGGTTGAAAATAAAATATAACATGAATCATATGTTTTTGTGATCAATCCTTCAAAATGGAAAGGGTCAGGAAGAAGGCAAGGAAAAACCTGTAAGGCATCATAGTCTATACCATTAGTATATGAATAATAGAGGAAGAATTGCAAGCTCTACAAGGAAGAGAAAAGTGGAATGAAACCAAGACATCTAGTTCAAATATTTAAGTTATCAAGCTTAACTATGTCTACCACTTTAGTACGCGGTACTAGTTATGGATGTTCTAAAATTTTATCTGAAAATGTGTAGGTAAAAAGAAATAGGTTGTTGCTTGAAGGAAGGGAAGGATGAGCATCTTCGTGGAGGTCAAAGAGCAAGTGAGTCTCTTATTGGTCATCCTCTTGAAGACTTAGATTTTTTACTTTTATTATGAATAAATGTTTAATTTTGACCTTTTGTCAAACATTATTATGATTTTTCATAATTGTTTGGATATTGTTTTGGATTTTGATTTTACTATTTAATATAGTTAAGAAAGTTTTCATTATATCCATGTTTGTCCAAGTATTATATAACTTAAATACACTAGTATATTTGAAGCAAATATCTAGTACATATTAAACTAACCATACGATAAAGACTTTTTATAAAAGTGCTTTATTCATATGATCCAAGTTTGTAAATAGAAAGATAATTATTAAAGTTGTCATTAAGTACATATGGACAAGAAAAACATTTAAACCAATGGTTCATGTAAGAAGTGTTTGATCAATGCACAAGCTATCTTTATATAGAAAGATGAATAACTAAGTGAAATGACTTAATAAGTTTTATACATGCAAATGTATGTTAATTAATTAAGTGTACTAAACAAGAGATATTAAACCAAGGTTTGAATATCAAAAAAGTATGGTTCATACACAATGATAAATCAACTCATTATAAATTGATATTGGTGACTGCATAAAAGGTTTAATTGTACTCTAGTCAAAAACTGTTGAAAAAACAAAAGACATATGGTGAAACCATAAACTCTAGGTTATTAAAGGAGAAAAGTCTATAGTCACAAATTAAGAAATTAACTAGTGAGCATGCAAGAGTCTAAGTCCATTATCTTCTTATTTTTTATGAAATGTTTCTAAGTCCATTGTCTCAAAAGAAGGAATAGAGGAGGGATTAAGAGAGATTTTTCCCGTACACAGTCAATGGCACAAAGCAATGATTTATTCGAGGACAGGGCATAGGAGCTGTTAGTTATGTCTAGACAGGACGTAGCTGATACCTCAGAGGTTATTACTGGTGAGTTACATTTATTTTATATTTTTGGTTATGTACTTATGGATCCTGCATTAACTCACTAATTCATTACGCTTAGAATAATACAAGCAATAAAAATAAAACCAGAAACATTGACCTAAAGCCAAGGAGTCCATACTTCTTTTGGAAAAATGATGTGGGTACATACAGTTCACAGAGATTGTATAATAAAAATTCAACATACAGAATTAATAGCCAATCTAATTCTATTAGACTTAATAGAGTTTGATTTTATACAAGGTATGGATTGGCTCGTTATTAAGCTAAAGTTGATTGTTTTACTAAAGAATTAATAATAGAACCAACAGAACAAAATAAAGTAATGTTTTGTGGAGAAAGAAATATTATGCCAAGTTGTTTTGTATTAGCCATACAAACCTTTAAGATGATCTAAGATGGATTTGAAGCTTATTTAACACATGTAGTTGATAGAAAAACAAATAAAAATGTTAAAGGAATACAAATAGTAGAGCAATACCCAGATGTGTTTTCGAAAGATCTTGCAAGATGACCTCCTAGTAGAGAGATAAAATTAACTATTGAGTTAAATCCTATTATGACACCAATATCCGTACAACCATACAGAATGACACCATCTGAATTATAGGAATTAAAGAAACAACTACAATAGTTACTTAATAAAGGATTCAATTGACCTAGTGTTTCACAATGGGGATCACCTATTCTATTTGTTAAAAGAAAGATGGAACACTTCAATTGTGTATACATTATAGAAATTTTAATCAAGTAATAGTTATGAATAAATATTTGTTACCTCGGATAGACGATCTACTTAATCAGTTGTAGGGTGCTACAATATTTTCAAAGATTGACTTAAAATCTAGCTATCATCAATTAAAGATAACATAGGAGGACATTCCAAAGACGGATGTTTGAACCCATTGTGGTCATTACAAGTTTTTAGTTATGTCATTTGGTTTAACTAATGCTCTAGTAGCATTCATGACATTGATGAATAAGATATTCTAGTCCTTCCTTAATCATTTTGTGATTGTATTGATGGATGACATACTGATATATTTGAGGAATACTAAAGAGCACAATGAACCTTTGTGAATAGTTTTGCAAATAATGAGAAAAATAATTGTATCCAAATTTAGTAAATGTGAGTTTAGTTAGATCACTTAGTCTTCTTAGGATACATGATATTTGGACAAGGAATATCAGTAGATCCAAAGAAAATTAAAGAAGTGTTGAATTGCGAACCTCCTAAAACCATTATTAAGGTAATTAGTTTCCTGGGTATGGTAGCTTAGTATCGTAGATTTATGAATGTATTATTGATTATAACTACTTTGATAACCCAACTACTGAGAAAGAATGTATCTATTCAGTAGAATGAACAATTTTAGTAATGTTTTGATGAATTAAAGTACATACTAACCATAACTCCAGTCCTTACGATTACTTTGACTATAGGAGGATTCGTTATTTATAGAGATGCTTCATATCAAGTGCTTGAATGTGTACTAATACAAAATGGTAAGGTTTTAGATTATGCCTCTAGACAACTCAGTCCACATGAAATGAACAACCCAGTACATGATTTAGAATTCACAGCAGTAGTATTCACTCTTAAGATCTAGAGACACTATCTATATAGCAAGACAATTTAGATTTTTATAGCTCCTCAAAGTATGAAATATTTGATGACCCAAAAAGAGTTGAATATGCAACATAGAAGTCAGTTAGAGTTATTGAAGGACTATGATTGAAAAATTCAATATCACTCGTAAAGCAAATATGATTATAGATGTGCTTAGTAGAAAGTCTGGTGTTGTTGTATCTAGTCTATAGTTACACGTATGACCAATTTGATAGCTTTACGAAGTTTGAATATAAATTTAGAATTAACTGAATTAGGATTATTAATAGCAACATTAATAGTTAAACCAATGTTGTTAAAAAATATACAAGCAGCACAAAAGTAAGATGGGGGGTGTATAAAAATAATTGAACTGATTGATCAAGGTTTTGAGATCCATTTTAGTAGGTTGATGAATCACTAATATTGGGATCCAGATTATGTGTACCAAAAATTGAGGGTATTAGAGAGGAGATACTAGATGAAGCACATAATGCTCTATACGCTAAGCATCTATAAATGACATAAATGTACCTTACTCTAAAACAACATTACTGGTAGCAGAATATGAGAAGAGATGTAGCTGAATTTGTATCCAGATGTTTAGTATGTCAACATGTAAAGGGTGAACATAAGGCATGTGACCCAAATTTAAATACCATTTCATAAATTAATAATTTGTTTTCCAAGAAATGGCATTCAAACTTGAACATCATTTTTATTTTTAGAATAATAAGGTTTAAATAAAATACAAATGAATAAAATAGGAGATATAAAATTTTTAATTCAAAATTTTTTTAATAAAATTCATAAATTTCATTTCACACAAATATTTAC
>CANYCX010391772.1:0-14605 GCA_948193385.1 Breynia disticha f. nivosa | reverse complement strand
ATGGAATATGAAATCGGGGATAAAGTGTTTTTGAAAGTTTCACCCTGGAAAGGGATAATGCGATTTGGTAGTAAAGGGAAGTTGAGTCCCAGATACGTTGGACCATATGAGATTATAGAGCGGATTGGTCCATTAGCCTATAGACTTGCCTTACCTGCCGAGTTAGCACAGATTCACGATGTTTTTCATGTAAGTGTACTACTGAGGTATAGATCAGACCCTACCCATGTTATACCAAAATTGGGAGTACAGATATCAGAAAACTTAACCTATACGGAAGAACCAATAGAGATTGTGGATCATAGAATAAAACAGCTAAGAACCAAACAGATTCCAATGGTTAAAGTTCTCTGAAAACATCATAATCTAGTAGAAGCAACATGGGAACAGAGGAAAGAATGTGAAAAGACTATCCACATCTTTTCACAGGTACATGTTATTCCAATGTGTTTATACATACATATAGATAGAAACCTCCCTATAATAAGGAACAGAAAAAGAAACGAGGATCGAATTTCGACGAAATTCTTTGAGGGGAGATTTGTAACATCCTCGTCTTAAAACCTTATGAGTAATAAGATAATTAAAATGATTAATAATTTATTAAATTCAAAGAAAGGAGCAGTGAATTGAAGGTTGACAAAAAGTTGACCTGAAGTATTTATGAAAGAGAAAAGGAAAAGAATAAAAAAAATTAAAAAAAATAAAAAATAAAAACAAAAATATTAAAATAGTCAAAAGTTATATATATATATTCGGTGGAAGGTTACAGAAGATTTAGAAGTAAGGAAAAGGAAGATAGAAGCAGGAGAGAGAGGAGAGAGATTCTAGAGAGAGAAACAGCGGTATCGTGCTAGGAAACGAGTTCGAGATATAGAATCGATCGTAATTTCGAGTTGGGAACTTATCGGTATAAGCAAAACAGGTAAATTTCAATGTTTGCCGTAAATTTTTACGAGTTTAAATATTGAAGTTTTCGTATAATTGAGTCTAAATTAGAAATTAAGCTGGGAAAATGATTTGAGATATCAAATCATTCGTAGTTTCGAGCCGAGAATTTAGTGAGATTATTCGTAATAGAATTAATTAATAATTAGAGAATTGAGTTTGAAATTAAGTTAGAAATATGTTAAATTGAGTTATTATTGATTCTAGTAATGATAAGAAAAAGAGTTAGGGTCCCGGCTAGGGTTTGTGAAATTAGGAAGTAAAATAAAGGAAATTACTAGGACATGCATTAAATTGGCAATTATATTGGGAAGTTTAGGTAAATTGTTGATTAGTTGTTATTAAATGATTGATATATATTATAGGACGACAGCGTAGCCTAGTCGGACGGGACGCGAGTTAACACCAGTCCGAGTACTTCAGCTGAGAGGTGAGTATATCTCACTATTTGGCTATATTAAAATGAATGTTTATATATGTATTTGCGATTGAATTGTGAATGATTTTACAAATATGGCTTGCTTTCATATGTTTGATTACAAACGAAATGTGAAAATGATATCCACGTAATTAATCGAATATGCAAATACTGAAATAAATTGACAACGAAAAAGGAAATAAATTCATTATACATGCGTACTGATATGAGTTCTGGTATGAGCTATATGATATGATTTATATGAAATGAAAAGGAATCGTATATACGATTCAAATGAAACATGTATGCAAAACGAAAAGGCATATGAAATAGGTACGTGAACGTGCTTATGTTTTCTATATGATATGTGATATGTGATATGATATGTGATATGGAAAGGTGATGGAAAGGTGATAAATGATCGATCATTCGGAGAGGGGAGTAGGGAGACGGGAGTTAGGTCCACACGAAAAGGAGGTGGAAAACAATGTTTTCAAAACTAATAGGGAGACGGAAGTTAGGATATATTATCAACGAGAACGTTCAATTTAAACGTATACGAATTGAAATCAATATGAATTAAAAGAACTATTCAACGGAAAGATGTATAAAATGAAAAGGAAAATGAAAAGTATGGAGAGTACGTACATATGAAATGAAATTATTTGATATACGATATTCGTACTTTACGAAATGAGATTGACTAGAAAGTTATCTTGTATGAACACGATTGTTTGCCAGGTATTATAAAATGAATTAAAGATTACTCACTGATCCCGCAACTCACGCAACTGCGATGTTTGTTTCAGGTATAGGTATTAGTAGAGGTAGATGTCTTTATTAGCAGTGTCAGAGTTCTCTTTTGCTACAGGTTGGACAGCTGCTACCCGATCTACTTCTCTCTCTTCAACTGATGCCATTAGGACATTTTGCATACAGTTTGATATGTTATGATGTTTTATATAGTTTCTATATTATACGTTGAGACTGATACTAGATGACTTGATGTTATCTACAGTTTGATATTATAGTTATATGTTGATATATGAGTTTGAGATTTGTGGATATTTGTTGAGATCGATATCTGTTGTTGAGATTGCATGTTGAAAGATATGAAAAATGTGCATGTGAGCTTTATAGATGTGAATTTGATTTGCAGGTGGATTGCAATAGGTTTTGGGATATCCATATTATAGCCGTTATATAGCAGTTCTACGTAAAGTATGGACTTGCTAATTAAAGAATAAAGAGCGTATTAGCGTAACACGAAGCTTAATCCATGGATGTGTTAACTAATACGATCGGTATTCTGGGAATATAATGGAATAATAAAGTTTGAAATATCCAACCTATTGGTATGAAGTTACTTCGCGTAACTTAAAGTTAAGTCAAAAGGTAATGATAATGGTAAAGACATAAATGATAAGAAAAGTTTTTAAATTATACGTAATTAATATGATAGTTAGAATAGGATGTTTCATGGATGTTCAAACATAATACATTATAATCTCATGCTTATATTCATACGCATTTAATACATCATTCATAAATTTCATACCACAAACCAAGAAATTATAGCTCTCCTCAACACTAATATACAACATTCATAATTCGTTTTATCACCAAAACTCATAACATGCCCTAAGGCCATAGTCACAACCAAGAAAATCATACATCATCACAACCATATATGTACATTTGAACAATTCATACGACATTATACTTTTACGGCTATTAGCCCATAATCAACTCAATCAATCTCATTCAAGGCATCACAAATCATCACTTAGCACACTACATAAGTTACCCACATGAAGTAACCTCACATAAATCATCAAAAAACGCATTCACATATATTTTTTCTAAAAATCTGCACTCATTCCTAAGAACAACCTAAAGCATAAGCATTTTAAGCCTCTCCTTTAAATTATTTCCATTTCGAACTCATCCAAGAACACATTTATAACATAAACTTAACCATACAAGGCAAGCATTCAGTAGTAAGTGTCAAAGAACACTTACCTCGACTTCCCGCAGACTCGATTCGGCACAAATCCCCAATTTGGGTTCTGTTTGTCGCCTCCTACACAAATTGTAATTCCTCAAAATCCTAAAATTCTCCCATAACCCTAAAATTCAATCTCTCAAATCTACCTTTTTTTGTTAAATGTTTATGGATTCATAAACTACTATGAAAACCCATCAAAACCTTACCAAATGTACTTTATTTCACACAAATTTCAACCTTAAAACAAAAAATCTTACCTTTCCTCTCACTTGGCTTTAAACACTAATGTGGAGAAATCAGATGGAGGAATCATTGTGTTGTTAATCCACTGAAATCCACGAGTTAGAAGGAAGGTTTGTTGTTTAGGAAGCCTTGGATTGGTGTTTGGTCCATAGTTAACATACGTTAATCAGCATTTCCAGCTCTACTTTTCATTCCCGACTCTCTTTCGATCACCCAACATATATATACTTATATATTCATGTTTACAACTTATATTACACATTATTCCAACTTAAATAGACATCTTTCCAACAATCAAATGATCATTTTTTCAGGGTGTTACAACAACTCCAACGATATGAATCTATCTCTTATTGAGACTACTACTTCTTCCATGAAACCTAACGTGAAAGCACCAAAGCTTGCACTAGATCACATTCTTTGCTCTTCCTTCTCGCAGTCTCGAATGGAAAGTCTTCGTTCTAAGGACTCACAAGTCCTTACGAGTACCCTGATGTTGCTAGACATCTTCAAGGTCTGATTGTAGAGACTCTTTGCCCTTTACAATCTTGGAGTCTGCATACCCCCACTTTTCTTCAAACTCGCCAACTTTTGAGCTGGAATCCTGGCCTTGAGAGTGACTCCCCTCCTCTTACTTTATTCGCTCCTCATCACCAAACTCTCTCTTTCTCTATTTGGACGACATTCGCCGCGAAGTTCTTCTAGTAGGGCACCATCTCGTTCCCTAAAATTCCAATGTCGAGGAAGCAGTTTTCAACATATTTTACATCAGGAACAACATATACTATTACAACATCATTTCCATTATAAAATGTAAGTCTTTGATGTAAGTTGGATGACACACACTCATTACGGTGTATGAAATCTCTACCCAATAATGCATTAAATGATGGGTTCAAAATGTCCAATCCTTAGAAGGCTAAGTTGGATATTTTAATACCAGCCTTGATTAGCAACACGATAATACTCATGACTCATATAGAGCTTCCATAAAAGTCAAATACATTAGAATCAGACAAACCAAATCTCACTCGATCTTATTCAAAACACTTAATATTTTAGATGGGAGCAAACTCACAGCCACTCCTCCATCTACTAAAATTTAGCCATTCAACACATTGTTGATTTTGGGTTTAATATGGAAGGCTCTAAATCCTATTTTATTAAAATTTAGACGTTCAAATTAATGAACTTACTTAAGGATTTTCCTTGTACCTCTGACTTTGGTGCATCCTTCTCAGCGGGTTGGGTTTTCATAGTGGGATAGGATTCTATAAACTATTAATAAAAATATGCAAGATTTGATGAGATTTAAGGAATTAGGGTTTATGGGAGAATTTTAGGATTTTGAGGAATTCGTTAGATAAATGAGAAACTAAGATTAGGATGTTGTCTATAAAATTAAGTATGTTATAATTTATGTAGGAGGCAACAAACGGAACCCGAATCGAGGATTTGTGCCGAATCGAGTTTACGGGAATGCGTGGTAAGTGTTCTTAGACGCTTGCGATTGCATGGTTTCCCTTGAAATGGATAAGTTATGTGATAAATATTGTCTTTTCATGGAATGATAATGAATTTATGTTAAATGAAAGCTTTGAATTGAATATGCCTTTATGTGTTTCCTTTGGAATGGGTATGGATTGCTTGGAAAGAGGTGCGTGAGTGCCCTTTTTCATGTTTGGAATGCAATTTTGATGGATTGTATGGAAGATGTGTTTATATGAGCATATGACCTTAAGGCATCTTATGAGTCTTGTGATGAAATGGTTTTACGAATGCATTTTATATGGATGTTGGATTGAGATAATAGTAAATGGCTTGTGAATGTATGTTTTCTTTATGGTAATGTTGTATGATCATAAGTATGAAACTTATGATGAATTGTGTATGGTATGCATGACTATGTATTATGAATACAATGTTGATATGAGCTATGAAAGTGTGGGTTGTGGTATGGTATGTTGTCGATTTCTTTCCATGAATTGGCATCTTATGGATGTCATGTTGAAATATGTTTGTTTATCATGCACATGTGAGAATGTTCTTTATTGATTATATGATGAACTCATATGAGTTACATACGATGTATGTATGATTTATGCCACAAGTTGGCTATTATGAGTGTTTGGCTTATGTTGTGAAATGGAATATTGTTGTGGAACATTCATGTGCATGTGTTATGAGAAAGATTGAGATGAAATGTATGGAGTTGAATTCATACATACTATTGTGGTTTGGCATGAGCACGTTGTATGTTCATGCATTGAGAAAGGGAGCTTATAGCTCACACGTGATAAAATGGGGGATTAGCCCAAATGTTTGAGAACACAAGAGCTTGACTCTTAATGTTATGTTTATGTCGAGCGAGAGCTCGATACCGGGCAAGGCCCGATGAATGATATGAAAAGGGAAGACGAGATGTTCTTCTGTGTGATAAAATGGGAGATTAGCCCAATGTATTAGCCCAATTGTGATTTGATGTCGAGGAGAGCTCAATGATTTGATGTCGAGCCAGACCTGATGATTTGATGCCGAGCGAGAGCTCGATGATTTGATGCCAGGCTAGACCCGATGTTTCAGAACCTAGGGTACATATTTGTGGACAATGCATTAGCATTGCATTATGCATTCATTATGCATACATGTTATTGAGTTTATGGAAAATAAATGTTCTTTTGATTGAGTTATGTGGAATGTGGACCATTTTTTATAGTTATGTATCATTGTGAATTGTGACAGATGACTTGTGATTGAATGATATGTGTTCTTGAATTAGCTTGGCGAATGCGCATGTGTTATATGTTTTATGTGCAATTGTATACGTCGTGGAATTTGATGTTGATTTGTTTAGAATCATAGTCATTTAATGATAATGTGTTATTTATGTTCTTAAAAGAAAATGATATAAGATATGGAAATGATGATGTGATGAACATGATGTTAATTTGGTATACTTATGGCTTGAATGATCATATGTGTTGACATGATTGAATGTGGTTGATGTGTCAATATAATCATTAATTAAATGGTTTGATGTATGTGTATAAATGGTGTTGATACTTGGAATATGATGTAAATGTATGAGCATAAGTATTGTGGAAGTTAGGTTAAGAGATTGGAAAATGAAAAGAATAAATGAGATGCAAGTTGATGTGTATGATGGTTTGATTTGATCTTGATAAAGATGTTAATAATGTGTTAAATGGACAATGGTTGTGTTTTGAGTATATAAGATGGATGAATAAGTGTTTAGAAAGATGGTTTGATATGTTAAGTGTTGTGGAAGATGTGTAAGTAAGATATATAACTCGAAAGTTAGGCAGAATTGCTCTGAACTTCATTAACGTACGTTATGGTTCATAATAATGTACGTTAACCCACTTAAACATACGTTAATCATAGTGAAACATATGTTATTCCTATCCTGGAATTCAGGTTTTCCTGTTGATGAATAACGTACGTTAGGGTTTGATAAACCTACGTTAATGTGGTCCTAAAACCATGTTTTAGCCCAAATAATGTAATAATACATATCTAAACTGAGAGAATGATTTAGGATGAATTCCTTAGGCATAAAACACATAAACAACTTGTTTATGGCATAGCTATGGTGAGCCATTGGGGGACTTAGGTGCGAATACAGCTTTGTACTCTATTCGTACACTCGTGTTGACTAAAGGTTCCCCTGCACCCCAGCATAATAACACTCGCTTATTGAGTATTTTAAACACTCACCCGTGCTTTTCTAAATGTGTGCAGAGTGACAGGTACCAGGGACAGGACTACGTGAGCGGCGGGGCTAGCGGTGCGATACTGAAGGTCGAGCTCCCCTATTTTCGAATTATGTTTTGGTGTTGTATGCCTATGATATTTTAGTATAGATGCAACGTTGTATCATGGCATGAAAATGTTTTCCATTGCTTCCTCATTTCTTCATTTATTTTGTGTATGATCGATATTAGTCTTCATTAAATGATTTGTGAACTTTTTATCTGATGGTTATCCTTCTCATATGCAATTGTTTTAAAAAGGAAAAAAAATAGTACGAATTTTCAAGGTTTATTCAAAATGATTCTTACAGATTTTGTCGTCACATGGCTTAATTGGTTAACATCTTCGGATGTTAAAGGGGTATATGGAGTGATCGAGGGTTCGAGCTCCAATATGCCCAACAACCCGCCTGCCTAAGGATGATACAGGAGAGGGGTTGGGGATACTGGCCCATGGGCCTATTCAAGTAGGTAGGGCTGCCTAGGGTGACTAAAAGCGCACAGATGTGGGTCAGGCCTCTACATGGCTTAATTGGTTAACATCTTTGAATGTTAAAGGGGTATATGGAGTGATCGAGGGTTCGAGCTCCAATATGTCCAACAACCCACCTGCCTAAGGAGGATACAGGGGCCATGAGCCTGTTAAAGTGGGTAGGGCCGCCTGGGGTGACAAAAAGCACATAGGTGTGGGCTAAGCCTCTACATGGCTTAATTGGTTAACATTTTTTAATGTTAATGGGGTCTATATATGGAGTGATCGAGCGTTCGAGCTCCAATATGCCCAACGACCCGCCTGCCTAAGGAGGATACAGGAGAGGGGTTGGGGGTACTGGCCCATGAGCCTGTTAAAGTGGGTAGGGCCGCCTGGGGTGACTAAAAGCTCACAGGTGTGGGCTAGGCCTCTACAGTGCTTATGAGTTTATGCTTATATGAATGCTTGTGTTTACTAAGCATGTATGTTATGCGTATATGACAAGTAAATTGAGTGAATGTATGATGTTTTGGAGTGAAAAAACTGTAGATATGGATTTAAGTTGTAACTGGCAACTAATAACCTTTGTGCAATTAATTGTTGTCGTGTTGTGGAAAATTCGAAAATGAGATGTGGAAAACGAAAGGTCAGCACGCCCCTGTGCTGTGACCAATTTTGACACCATGAGCCATGCTTGAACTATTCTAGGAAAAGTGATGAGCACAACCCTCGTGCTCAACATGGCATGACCGTGCCACCTAAGAAACAGAATGAACAGAATTTTAAACTGAGATTTAAGCACAGAGTTGATCAGTAATTAATAGTAGTTATTCCTACTGAGTATTTGAAAAATAATCACCTGTCTTATGTGAATTGAATTATGTGCAGATCATAGATAGCTGCCAGACTCTAATGCTTACGGTGGACTGGGAGCATAGCGATACTAGACAACGAGGTCTTGGCTCTAGTTTTTGATGTTTTGGATTTTGTACTTGTACATATTTGTACATATTATGTATATACATGCATATGGGTTTGAAATTTGTTTTCAAACTATACAATAGCTTCCGCATAACTTATTTTGATTGTAAAATTGGCCCGAGTTTTTATAAGTAAATGCATGTGTATTTTTATCATCTTCTTTCGTGTTGTTTTAATTTTCAATATCATTTTATAAGCATAAATTATTCAAAAATAAAGTGTCAAAAATAGGTCTTACATGAGCGGTTTCATTATCTTTTTCTTCGCTTTGGCCACATATAGTTCGAATGAAACTGAAGCTTTGAATTTATGACGCTTGAGTCAGTGGTTTCTTTAGAACAACTGCTCATCAACCGCATAATCTAACTAATCCAGGACATAATAGACTCGCGCCTATTCATATCTTTCATTGTCGTGTTAGTTATAACTTTCTAACTTCTATCACTTTCTTGCTTACTCAACCCGCTTATCTTCTTGTCGCGGCAAGAGTGCTTATTATGCGAACGGAACATGCTGGTGTTTTGCGTATCTTACTGTTGTCACATAAGCGATCTCTATTAGTGGTCAACAGATGCCCTCGCGTAAAAGTCTCATAAGGGTGATATACATATACGCGACAAAATGAGACCTCTTTTGTTTCATATACGCGTAAAATTTTTACACTCTATCAACACATTAATTGCCTATTAAATAATCATTCCTTATTTAAGAATGTAACACATCCGACTTAAAGAAAATTAACTGCAAATAATATTCCAATGATTATCATGTTCTATCATCTTTAATGCAGATACACTTTTATCTGACAAAAGCACAAAATATGTGAAATCAACAGCTTTATCCTTATGACTTTTGAACTTGCATTAAATGCGAGATTCGTATTAATCACATCATTTCTTCAAAATTCGAAGTAATGATTGAGTGCATTAAATGTTGAATCTCTTGACCTTTTCAACGCATGACCATTTTCTAGCCTTTTCCTTTCTATAAAAGAGGAACTTATCGTTTAAACCCTCACTTCTATCATTCCCAGCCAAAGTTTTTTCTTTCATAACCTCTTTCCTCACTAAAACCTTTTATTTTTGTCATCTTCCTCACAATTCCCTTTCACCATGAAAACCACTCCACTTGACAGAGATTACAAAATCTTGTCTTTTGTTTTCTTCAAGAAGTTGCCTCATATACAAGAATGGGGTTAATTCTTCTTGATGAAGAAGCTAGAAAACAAGTAATGCTAGAAAACCTAAATCTTAGAATCTTTGCTTTGGGACCTTTATGTGTGTTTCGTCCATCAAAGCTAGTGGAGATTCAGTTTGTTTCCTAAAACTAAACAAGCCAGGCCTCCCCTTCTCTAACATAGACTGATTGATGTCTATTTTTAAATGGGAGATCGAGTCCCCAAAGAATAGTATGCTTCCAACACCCAAAAGAACCAGATATATCTTGGCCACAAAGAGAACGTGGAGTTTATGGGCATGAGAGATTTAATCGAGAGTTTGTTGAATGAAGATAATTTGAATTGGAATCTCTTAGCAATTTTTGCAACATTCTTGTACCCTAGCTTTAACCAGTTCAATTTCCTGAAGGGTTCATGTCGGTTACTTTACTTGACATATTTATGTTATCATACACACAAGAATTGGTGATTTGCTTCTGGTCAAATACGACTCCAGATTGCGCGAGCAAGTGAGTGAGCACATTAACCAGTTCAAAACCAAGAAGGGTCCGAAAAAAGGGAGAACAATGTCCTATTCAAGCCTGGAACCAAAGAATCTTAATAAGGTCATCGCTCAAGATCAAGTCTTAGATCTAAGCGAGCCCATTGATTTCTTTTAGTACTTCTTTTGCAAGTTTGTTTTTGCATCCACTTCCAAAAAAATAGTTGAAAACCTGCTACCATGGGCTATCACCCAAGTGAATTGGTGCCCCAAAGGTCACAAAGGTTATGTGGCATTTGCTTAAGTAATCTTAGTCGCTTTATACAGTGGGTTATTTGGTATAACTGGAAAAATCTTCCTTCATCATTCAACATTCCTTACTGGCTCTTGCAACGATGGGAAAATTCATACTTACTAGACGTTAAAGAAAGACTTAACCTCTCATAGAATCGTAAGCCTAATGACATTGTTCCCATTGAAGAATATATTGATTACTTTGCCAATAAGAATGACGATCGCTTAAGGAAAGAATATGAGCAGTGGTTCATCTTTAAATGAAGAATTTTTTTCAACTGCATCACTCCTCTTGATGTCAAGAAGGAAAAGTTTATTCGTGAATATTGGTTCACTTTTACTGTGTCAAGGATTTCTTTGAACATTTATATATGGGAGTTGAGGCTTACACTCCCCCATTCAACAACAATCAATTTGGGTTCGTTTAGAGTATTCCTTACCCGTTAAACCACCGCACCAACCAACCCTAGGAAAAACATGCAGGATAAGAGTTTGAAAGCTTCATGCTTCAATGAATAGAGGAATTCAATGGATTCCTAAAGAAATTCCCTTATAGTTTGCACACCTGTCTTTGGGCTATGCCTAAGTTTATTCTTTGGTGGGTGAAATACTAACATTCCTAATATATTGAAGGTATAAATACTTTTTTGACTATTCATGATTAAATCAATTGTCCACTTATTTACATTTGATTTATTCATTTTATAAATCAAAGAAACCAATTAGCTCTTGAACTTCCAAAGATTTATCTTTCAACTAGAGCTAACCACCAAAAGAAATTATCGTGCAAAGTTATCAAACTACTGTAGCCCAAATGAAAAGAAACCCCTTTAATTCCTACTAAACTGAAAAAAAAAAACTTAGGAAGCTATGCGAATTACCGTCTAAGCCTTCTGAGGAACCGAAGGAACCTTCCTCAATTTCTCCTGAAAGTTCAAAGAAAGCAACAGAGAAGAAAAGATTCTCCTCCAAAAATCACGACTATTTTAGAACAACAAGGTAAACCTCCTGTGCGTATTTCATGTCTTACAGACAATGTTATTCGCGTAAAATGCGGCCCAAATGCAATTCATCTGAAGTGGATGCATTGTACGTAGAGTGCCATAAACACAAAGGAATACAACTTTCATTTAGAACTCATAACATTCTTAGTTCGCTTGCATAAGATTCCTAGTCACAAATGTTATTTCCGTACGGGACCTCATAACAAGGGCAAGTGCAAAGTTGTCATGAAAGTGACAAAGAAGAAAAAGAAGACACAGGATACTCTTCTCACTCAAGCTGTAAGTGTCAAACTTTACATCTATTATTTATTTATTTACCCGCATGTACCCTGTAAATGTATTTACATTTTTCAAAAAAAATGTATTTACATTTTACCTTTTACAGTTGGCTTTATCCAAGCTTAAACAATTTTGTGCTGCTCATCGAGGACCTATAGAGTGTTCAAATCATAATATAGAGAGTGAGATGTTTGCCTAAGCTACTCCAATGGACACATCTTTACTAACCACTTTATCTGTCCTACAACAAATAGTAGGAAAAAAAATTTCAGAGCAAAGGAAAGAAATTAATATAGTGCTTTTAACCAAAAAGCTTGCTTAAACTATCTATCTATCTATCTATCTATCTATCTATCTATATCTTTATAAATCTAATAAAGGTGAAACACTACAATGCACCACAAATCAGTATTTCAGTTTCTTAATTTTTCATAATTTTGAATTATTTTAATTATAATATACTAATTATTAAGACACTTAACTTTCTCATTGATTGACCTTGAATGATCAATAGATGACTTCTATTTACTATGAAGAAGACTTTTCAATTCCTATATTTCTATCCACCTCTTATTCTCTTCATTATCACCAAGCCTTTCACTATACCTATATTCCTATATGTCACATTTTTTATTTGTTTGATGAATTTTTTATATGTTTTTAGAGATTGGTTGGTTCAATGTGTTGTTTTTTGGTTGTTGAGTTTCTTATTTGATCAGTTTTTCTTTTTCGTTAAGACAGATGCACCACTGAGAAGCTCGCAAATTGAGGACTCATTAAAGATGATAATTGTGCAACGTTGTTGATTACTACAGATACAGTATGCTTTTATCTCTTAGTTTTCTTTCAGTGATTTTATTAACTTGGTTGTGCCAATTCTATTTGCATTTTCTTATTGGCAAGTCTCATGGAACTTTTAGGTGGTGGTATACAAAGGAACAGTAAGAGAAACACTAAGTAAGAGTTATTATTGATGTATATGATGATTTATGCCACGAGATGGCCATGTGAAAGGGCGTGCATATTCATGATAAGATGAGAATGTTAAATGTGTGGTGTGGAACCATTAAGTTCATATGGCATATTCGAAAATTATGTATGGCTTAATAATGCATGACTTGCATTCATTGATGATGTAATTGTGTATGGATTTGGAATGCATGATTGGCTTTCATTCATGACATTGAGCACATTTACATGAGCACATTTGTATGTTCATGCCTTGAATGAGAAAAAGGGGTAATTGTCCAAAAAGAAAAGAAAGTGGGGTTTATTGCCCGAATTTGAGAACACAAGAGCGAGTGTCTCTTGGTGTTATGTTTGAGAGGGGAAAGTCCCTTAGTGTTATTTGATACCGAACGAGAGTTCTATGCCGAGTGAGAGCTCGAAGGGAAAAGCGGGCAAAAGCTCGACTTATGTATGAAAAAGGGGGGTTTAGCCCAAATTTGAGAACACAAGAGCGAGTGTCTCTTGATGTTACATTTGAGAGGGATGTGTCCCTAGTATTTATGCCTGGAAAAAGTGGGCGAGAGCTCGACTTATGTGTAAAGAGGGGCTGGTTCCCATATGCGCGCAACGAGAGTGGACTCTCTCATGATTTGAGACAGCAAAGATCGAGTGGAGTCTCTCTTTGACTGTGGTTGGGGCTCCAGAGCACATCATCTATGTGTGAATGCATTAGAATTACATATGCATTCATTCATTACATCATGACATGATATCGGTTGCGTGAAAAATGAATGTGTATGGTTTACGATTATGATAAGAGCATGAATTGAGTTTATTATGACATGGACTCTTGTTGGGTTATATGTTTATATGTTGAACTATATGAGTTGTGGACATAATGTGAGCTTGTATGCTTTGTGATGAAATGAGGATAAGTGTTCATGAATATGGTGATGAAGTGAATGATAACTTGACCTAGCTAAACTATATTGGTATGCTAAGTTGTGGCAGATGTTTGATCGATGAACATGATGTGTTGTGGTATGTTAAAAGTGTAAATGAACATAAGCTAAATGACTTGATGCATGTGTATAGATGGTGTTGTTATGTGGAGTATGATGTTATGTATGAGCTATGGAAAGATAAATGATGTGTAATGTTGATGCTTATGATGGTGTGATTTTAATCTTGATAAAGTGTGGTTGATTCTGTGTTTAATTATCAATTGATGTGATTGTATGCATGAAAAGGATGTATAAGTGATTAGGAAGGTTTATTGATGTGCTAAGTGTTGCATGATATGTGTAGGCATGAGGAAAAGACTTAGAATTTTGGACAGTAGGGTTTGTGTAGGATTAACGTATGTTACTTGGGCAGACAACGTATGTTCATCAGCATAAACCTACGTTATTCTACACTGACATACGTTATTCATACCTGGATACATGATGAAGCATAACGTACATTACCTAGGGTCTAAACCTATGTTATTTTGTCCATAAAACCTGATTTTGGCCCGAATAATATCCTAATGCATACCTAAAGTATCCTATTGATTCAGGATGATTTCCTTAGCAAA
>CANYCX010391721.1:0-12122 GCA_948193385.1 Breynia disticha f. nivosa | reverse complement strand
TAAGAGCCTTACACATTTAATCACTCATCTATATTCTCAATTGCATGAATGCATACCAATGCCTTCAATCATGCTTTCATAAATGACTATGCCAAGTTTTCATCAAATGCACAAATCACATTTTCAATACACATCTCAACTCAAACACTCACTTCACATAGTCATTTAATACATACCTATACTTAATCATTCCTCAAGTTTTTATCAACAAAACAACCACCATAAACATTTGATCATAACAATATATATATTTCATATATCACATTACCAAACTTATCATCAATCAAAATCACTCAATGACATGGAATCATTTCATTCATAAAGCATACAAGTCACATACATCCATATCATACAACTTCTCACAAAAACATACAATTCATCTTTTTAACCAAACAATCACATAGTCACACAAATCCTAGAAACTGCGCTCGAGTTGCTTACCTGAGATCTCACTTCCATGTCTGGGAACCAGAACCTCCTGGCCCGTCAGTTTTCGATCCTCCTAAATATATATAATCAAAAATTATATTAATCATATATTCATTATTACTTCTCAAAATGATACTTTAACAATGTGATATGTTCACATGTATGTATATACCATTCTTTTACATTTTCTCTTTACTTAACAAACAACCACCACCTAACCCTCATTAATTCTCATTAACTATATATCCTTTTCATTAAATTCACCTCCTCCTTAACTATTAATCCACCTTAACTCTTATAATTTTCTCATTACGATAGAATATCATAATTCTATCCATTCTACAACCAACCAACATATTTATTTTTCCAACTTCCTTCACAAAAGTTCTAAGTCATTTTTCCTGATTTCAAATTAATTCTACCACATACATTACCGAAATAATTTATGATTTCATAAAAATTCTTAAAAATGGAGGGCGTTACAGTAAAGAGAGAAGAAAAATTTGAAATTGCTCGATCATGTGTAATATTATAAACATCTATATAAAGGAAGGATTTCAGCAGAGATCGGCTCCACAACCTGACCTATTGTATGTCTTTATTTTTATCTTTCCTTTTGCCTTAGATTAATTTAGAATTTACTTTGCTTGTTAAAAGGTGCTGAAGGGATCACTTGCAAATGACCAGTCAGGCATCTTTTGAGGCATTCAGTGTAAGCATTTGCATGTAACTGTTTTCTTTTGATTAATGCAATATAAATTCCCGCATTTACCTTTACGCATTTACTTTATTTATTGCTTTCTGCTCTTAGGATTATTTCAACTTAACTTAGTTTAACTTAAGTCCACATTATCAAAAGTCATAAGATTTTTAGGCAATACGAACCCACGCGCAGTCACGTTTGTGTTCATGCGATAGTTATAACTAACTAGAGTTCCTTCGAAGAGCAAAATAAGGTGACCAACACTATTAAAGTTATGAAACATTTTAACGCTTGCAAACACAGATAATTAGGCTTTTTGGGTAGTGGTAAGTTTTCAATTATGAAAATGTCCACCTATGTTTGTTCAATTTTGTTTTTGCTGGAAACAAGTTTGTCAATTTTAAAAATGCCCACCACAAAACATGTGGTCACGCTAATTCCCAATTTTTTGCCGCTACATCTTCCTATCTTTCTTTTTCTTCTTCCTCCCTTCTTCCTTTTTTCCTCTCACTCCCTTTCTCCGTTTGCTTTTTTCCAGTTTCTTCTTTATGACTCCTCCTCTTCTTCCTTTCTCCTCTTCATTTCCTCCTCTTTTTTTTTAATTTCTCCTTAATTTTTTTAAAATCGTAATTTCCCTCTCCCTCTGTTATTCTTCTCTCAACCTCTATCTTTCTTCTTGTTCACAACATAAAGATGATGACGATGATGATGACAAAGACGATGCGACACTGGTCGCATTTTGAAAAATGGTGAGTCGGTGGTTGTGATTTACAAGTAGAGCTTGTGGTTTTGTGGAGGTTGGATGGTGGTTTGTGTTATGTTTGCCGTTTGAAAGCGAGGAGAGAAAATGGTGTGGTGGCTTGTGGTTGTGGTTGTTTTGCAGATAAGAAAGAGGATAACGGCTATGGTTTGTAAGATGAGGAAAGCAAAAACGACAGCGTTTTGGTGGTTTGAGTTTTTTAAAAGACAGAAAAAACAATAGTGAACAACAATAAACACTAAACATATATGCATGATCATACAACTAATTAGATTCAACAAAAAACGATCTACATATGAAAGGGGAAATGGAAAGGCGAGTAATTTGGGTAGAGTTGGGATGGAGCTTTCTCAGATTTTTTTTAGATGAACAATAATGAACAACTATAAACATTAAATATATGTATGAAGATACAATTCTCAGATTTCTTTTTGGGATTAACAATAATGAACAACAATAAACACTAAGCATATATGTATGAAGATACAATTACGTTTTGAATTTAAAATTATAAGAATGTCAGTTCATATTTGTTCATGTTTGTTTATTCTATATTCTAGTTCATCAATTATATATGTCTGATTTTATGCTTTAAAATGTAAAAAAGATATTACTTATGAACAATAATGAATAAAAATGAGCAATAAACGAGCATTAAAAAAAAGGAACAAACAAACTTAAAAACATTTATAATCAATTTAAATAGTACTCCCACTATCATTTTAAAATAGACACATTTTTTTATATATAATATCCCTTATATAGACATATTTGTTTTTTCTAACTCACTTATGATAAATATATTGATACATTTACTCTCTTTTTTAAAACAAAATTTTTAATTGTAGAGTATTTCTTAGTATATTTTTAAGGGTATAATAAGAATAACACATAATTTAACTAATTTTAACAACTACAATTATCATTTTTTTTGAAACTGTAAAACTCTTAGTGTGCCTATATCTATGGAACAGAGCGAGTAAAGTATTAACATTCACTTTCAATTAACACAACAAATTAAAATCAATATTTTCACCTTAAATGCAACTTCATTGTAGTCTTAAAAGATCATAACCATCAACCAAATTATCTTTGATGGTTTGTTATAAATCTAATTATCAATCTATCCACTTAAGGAGCTTAACATAAATTTCAATTCAGGGGATTTAGTAATTTTTTTGATAGTCCTAGTGTTTGAATTTAATTATTAGTATAGGAAATGGGAATATTTCTGGACTCCTAAAGTATGGAATTAACAAAATTTCTGGAGCTAAATAAACCTATGGTCTAAGTTTTACATTGCATGACAACACAGGCTCATAGCCCAACAAGTCGCATTATGAGCCAAAAAAAAAAAGAAAAAAAATATCAACGTCATTACAAGTAGATTGATCCGCTCATCCTCATCTCCAATTTCAGTATAATGCAACCATTACAAACATTGTTCATTGCTGTTTACGCATCCGTATAACATGAGCTTCTTGTCTTTTAAAATTCTTAAGACACTAAGTAAAACTATAATCGCATATCAAGCAGAAGTTTAAAATATCAAATCCAAATCACCCTCTAACATTACCTTGCAGCTGCACTGTTTTGCCTAACCTGTTCAGCGCTTGATCTCTTGATTGACGCTATCCTTTGCAGCCTTATTTGCTCTCTGAATTTTGCTATGAATTCATCTGCCTTCTTGTCCACATCAGGTCCTCCATCGCTCGCACTTCCCGACGCTGCTTCCTCGCTGCTTGAATTCGCTGCTGCTGCACCATCCGAACCAAACATGTTTCTTCCATTCTCATAATCCTCCTCGTTCTCTGACTCCATATCGGATTCCAAAATCAGTTTATCCTCCTCAAACTCTTCATTCTCTTCTTTTGCAGATTCCACAAATGTTGGCTGAGGCATAAATTTCACATGTTCACTTTTAATCCTCTCAGTCTTGAATGATGATTGATCAAAGCCAGAGGTCTTTCTTCCGCCTAATTTGAGTTCATTGAACTTCTTCTCCGCCATGTTGCTGATTCCATCATCAAACGGTTTGTCTTTCATTGCATCAGAAAGTGAACCATTACTTCTAAATGTCCTAACTGACACTGGCGTATGTGAACCACCATCACTGAAACTCCTCCTATAATCTTTCCCCACAAAGGTACCATTATCCATATCAGTTGACCGCGGTTTCATGGAAGATGATTTTTGAGTGACTGATGGAGGCGGAGGCGGTGGTGGGGGTGGAGGAGGAGCCTTGTAAATGATCCTTTTCCTCACAAAATCCTCTGAATTTTTGCCTTGCATTTCTGATGGAAACGAAGGCGAAGGAGAATACTTTTTCGGCGAAGACATTGATGGTGAAGGAGACAAAACTTTCGGTGAAGAATTGGCTGAACTAGGCTGTGAAGAATGAGACATTTGAGTTCTAAAAGACCTATTCAGTTCAGATTCCTCCATGGAACGAGGCAGGGAATATGGAGGACTAATATCAACCTCTTCTTTCATTTCGATTCTACCTGATCTTGATCTCCATGGGATTGGTGAAGGAAGCACAACACTTCCCTTAACATTGTCCGCCAAGTTCTCATCCTTATAAACCGACCCAGTGCTCAAATTCCTAGCAAGTCTTTTAGAACCCGAATTAGAATTGCTCTTACTAGTAGAACCACCAGAATTAACAACAGATGTTTCTTTACTAGTTCCATTAACGATGTAAGTTCCATTAACAACTACATCATCCACAACACGAGATTTCAAGCTTCTTACAGGCAATAACAAAGGCTTCTCACTAATTACAGTGCTAAAACCTTTCTTTTCCTTGTTAACAGCAGAGTGTTTTTCTTCAACAATTACAGCGGGCTCATTCCTATAGTACTGACTACTCCAAGTCTGAAGTTTTGTGTTGTCAGACCTAACAGGACTATCATTCTCATCATCAAAAACTGAAGAAACTTGCAGAAACCTAGACACATAAGACTGTGCACTATCAAACTTATATGAATTACCGTTGTTGGTTTCTTTCTCTGAAACTATCTCGTCATTTTTCCTGCTAAAAAGTCCATAAGATACAGCAATACCAACAAAAACAAGGTGCAGAATCTCCCAGCCCCGTGTGTTGAGTGTTTGGTTGATAAATTCAGGAGCTTGTGAAGGAAAAAGTGGGAGAAGTAGTAAAAAGATAGCAACTAGTGCAGCTTTGTAAAAAAAATGAGTGAAATACTTACACGGGTTGTTTGCATGGAGAGTTGGGATGTTTTGTTTTGTGTTATAGTAGTAATAGTTGTTGGTATTACTGTTAGTCTCATCTGCCATTTGATGAAGAAGCGAAAAGATAGGTTCTTAGATGTTAGAAATGGTATGTTTTGAAGAGTAGGCAAGAGAAGAAGAAGACTTAGATGTTAAGGAAAAGTAAAGAAGAAAGTGGAGAGTGTGGGAATGAATGAATGTTATTTTGGGAGGTGTGACACAGACCAAGTTTTCAACATTTGTGTTATGCTTTTTTAATAGGGTTCTTTAGTTTAATTTTATCCTTTTTGTCATTCTTATGAACAGTATCTTGTTCATTGCTTTATTCCTTGTCTAAATTCAAATTTTATACAAGGATAGCGTTTTGTTGACTCCACTCCTATGTAATGCTTATTCAGATTCTTATCTTTGCTCTTATTTTCTTTTTCATTTTCTTTTGTGGGGAAAGTGTTTATAGAATAGTTGCTTGAGCTAAATGAGATTATTTACTGAGTAAACATTTGTAAAATAAAACAGTGAGAATCTTAGAGTTACAATTTGTAAGTGAAAGAAATTTTGAAAATTTGTTCTTAGTGTATTTATTAGATTGATTAGATTTTTGAGAGAGATTTAAAGTCATAAAGATATAGGTTTTATTTGATATACGGCATAGATGGTTTGAAGACATTTTGGAAAAAATTTGGAATGTTGATAGAGTCATAGACACAGACGGTTACATGAATGTGTGTGACCGGGTAGTTTAACATCGTGTTATATGACCTGTTACACGAGCGTTTAATTATCCATGTAGTGCTACAAGAGGTTAAATGAAGAGTTACAAGGGCGAGTCTTTAAGTATGTAATGTCAATTCTTGATTCGTTTGGGTTACACGAACGAGGTCTAGCCCATAACACAACTGTGAAGTTGGTCGCAGATGTTAAAATTACGGAAATTCTAGAATTTTTGTGGTGGCTTGGTGTAAACCTATATATAGTAGCTTATACTTGTCTCTTGTATGATGTATGTAGAGTGAACACCATGTTGCAACCCGCTGCTTGTGCTTTCTCAAGCGGTGGAAAGTCTCCGAATCGAATGACCTTGTACTTCAATTCGTCTATGGAGAAGTTTGTGTTGAATGATTCATTAGGCTCCACTGTTGTGAGCCTTTGGACAACCACCTCTGGGATGACGGATTCCTCCACCTCATTCTGTTCAAGATCCAGCTTTGATCTTGAAGTACTTTTTGGTGCATCTCTTTCGCGCAGTCGTGCAAAAACTGTAGCTTGTTTATTCGCTCTTTGCCTTTGCGACTTGGTCATCTTCAATTGGGAAGACTTTGTTGCTGATGTGTTCCAAATAACAACCTTAGTCTGTTTAGGCTTTCAAAATTTAGGCTTTTCAGACTTAATAGGTCTTGACTGGCTCACCATCATGATGTGCCTCCCTATTGGTTGGAAAGGGTCAAAATAGAAACAACATTTATTGTTTCCTTGTGACACCACAACCCCGTTGGTCCTTCTGTTATTGTCACCATTTTTTGCACAACTCACACAATTCTTGTAGGTGAAGTGCTAACAGAGTTTTTCATTCTCTGCTGCGACATTGAGTCACTTTCCTTTAGTGAATGCTTGTCACATCCCTATCCCAATAACCTATATTTAGTGAAATAAACATAGAAATTAAGAACAAATTAAATGTATAGAGTTTAAAAATATGTTGATTTTGAATATATGTGAATATGTATATGAAACAGAGTTAGAATTACACAGGTTAATTTCATGCTGTCAACACGTCGACGTGTCAACCAACATGGTGGACGTGCTCCTGGACAAAATACGAGCATGACCGGGTTAGTTCATGTGGTGGGCATGTTTTGGGAATTGATGAGCACGATGGTCGCGTATTGATTACCACAGAGGTCATGTGAATTAGCACAAATCATGTCATAAAGTAACATAGTCGTTTAATTTTTCGTAAAAATGAGAAAGGCAAGCAGGATGTGGCACATTTAGACATAAAAACAACAACTTCCTCTTTCCTTAAGTATACACGAAAAACAAAAAAAGAACAAGAGAAGGAACCTTTAAACCTGAACCAAAATCATTTAAACATCAAGTTCAACTTAATCCAATATCTTAAAGCATAAGAGGAGGGATGGAGTTAATAAATGCAGTAGGAAATCAGCCTAAACACATTTGAGGCAAGCTACTAATTTGGAATGTTAAATTATAGTTTAAGGATTTCAAGGTTTAAGAGGAGAATTGATTATGATTGTTCGTCAAGAATTGCATATTGAAAAAAAGAATGAAAAAGTCGTAACGATATGCATGAAACATGAATATGAACTATATGAATATGTAAAATATGTTATTGTTTATTATGTATAGGATGAAAAATTAGACGATCAGATCAGGATTGGATCCCGAGAAACTCTGAGTACTTAGCTGATCGGATGAGTAATCTAACTCACTTATATATATAGTTAATTATGGATATATTTATATGTTAATAAGATTATATGTTGGAATGAAAAGTATAGATATGATTGATACTGAGAGAGGTACACAAGCTAGAAGATGAAATTATACAGGTATGAGATTATATGAGTATTAATGTGGAATTATATATGTAATGGTGTATGGGTTGGAGTTTGATTTGGTGGACATTGTGAAAATGGATGGAGATAAAAAGATTGATCAATCTGGAGAACGAGTAGAAAAGGAGAATGAGTACTAGAAATAGAGAACAAGTAGATGAATATGATCTAATTGAATAAATGAATATTGTGAAAATGGATCATATAGTTAGATAGGCACTTTTTGAGAGACTGTTCAGCAAGTGGGTTAGCTGTAGCTCCTTCGCACTCTCTCTTTTCACTCAAGCCATGATTTATGCATATGTATATACACACATTTGTATGATACATGTGATAGTACAATATGTTGTTAGATGATTACTTACCTTAGTTATATATATATATATATATTTACTTAGAAGATATGAGTTTATGTTGTGATATGTTAGTTGTTGAAGATATGATATTGCAGTATGTTTGATCTTCAGGAGTTTTAGAATAAATTAGGTTTTTTGTTTAGTTGATTTCAGGTTTTATTTCAGGTATATGTATAAATACAACAAGATTCATACGGGTCGTGCTCAATAAACACGAGCACTGTACTACATATAAATAAGGGCGTATTAGTATAACACGGAGCCATGCCCATGAGACGTATTACACTGACAAAGACTGTGTTCTAGGTCGTATCAATGGCTGTGCTATATCTTATTTCAAATTAAAATGATGTATAATTAACAAATAAAAAATATATCAATAATATAAATAACAGAAATATAATTTTGAATGAAAAAATTTTAAAATATTCAATCTTATAAGTTAATCAAACTATTAATTATATGATGAGATTTATACTGCACTTTTATCAAAATTGTGCAAATAGTAAGTCAATCTTCCTCTAGTATTTCTAGTGTAAGCATTTTCCTTAATTTGTAATTTGTAGGATTACTAGTTTAATTAATTTAAAGTTTTTATCTTCTGTCATGTTTATTTCAGTATTTCTGTTTCCTCGTTTTACTTTTCCTTTATTTTGCTTAACTTTTTAATTAGCTTTAGTTATTTCCATAGATTAAAAGTCTTAATATATTTAGGCAAAAGAACCACATTCGCAAATAAAATGTATAAAATCTAAAACAATTGACATATCCGCACAAGTTAATTTGATTCGAGCGAAATAAATTTCGATCGAAATAAACGCTAACCAAAAACAAAATAAAAAAGAATAAAATTATTGTGGTAATGAGTTTGGCCACTTGTAGAGGTGAGGTGGTGATAAATAAAAAAGAATCTCTAATGTAAAAGAGAATGCAGAGAATGTAAGGTAAAGGGGTAAATTGGTTGCGTGGATGTTGTTAGGTTAGGATTCCCCTTTTGGACTGCTTACGCTAGCTTTTCATGCAACTCATTATACCATATTGCAATGCATTGTATGCTAGTTTTCTCTTTCGCAGGAAGAGAGTGTTGATGCTATAAAAATAAATATTTTGAATGAAAGATTGCATATTTACCGTTCTAGTTTCTGCAGTTCTACAATAATAAGGACTTGAACAGAAAAATAAGACATTATAGTTGACGGAATGTTCATTTCTATTTAGTACCATTTAATATACAAAGAAAGGCTTATTACTTCTTTGTAATTTTTGCTTTATGGTCTGAACCCTCCGTATCCCCGACACATTGACCGAGACTAATCTGGGTTTGGAGCGACAGACACGGCTCCTCCCTCACGAGGGCGACTCTCCTTGGACTCGAACCTGGGTTCAAGCTTTCATGAGAGAGTTGGATTGCCAATCCAACCAACACCCCTCATGTGGTTTCTTTGTAATTTTTGTAGTAATACTGTACACGTTTATATGTACTTATCTAACTAAGATGTGTACTTGAAAGGGGCAGCTTAAAGACGAAACGATAGCCCTAACTGGATAGAAGAAGATTGATAAGCTATTCTTTATTTCTCTTCATGACTGGTTTGTTTGTTTTTTTTTTATGACTAGTTTGTATAGCCGAAAGTTGATTTGTGTAGGTTGGAAAGAGGGGTAGACAATGCATCAGATTCCAAGCTTTGCAGAATTTTATATCTATACAATATAAGTGTTCGTTCACAACATTTTGCACAGGAAAAGGTGAGGTAAGTACTTAATTAGTGGATAATATCTTAATACTTAAGGAACTTCCACAAATTTTACTCTGTAAGTCTAATTTAGCCCTAAGAATTCCAGATTTCAATTTATAGTGATGCAACTAGCATGAATGTGAAATGGTTCATTATTAGATAGTTGCGTTTGAAATGCATATTACATTTTTACACAACTCAACAAAAATTTACATTTTTATACACGTTTAAAATAAACTTAAATCACAAACTTAAAAATTTTAAGATATGCAAGCTAGAAATAGACAAAAAATAAACTAAAAATACACAAATAATAAATATTCTAAATATTAAAACATTATGTTAAAAATTAAGGGCCTGTCCATGATCGAGAAGTGGTTCAATATCTATTTGATAATAGTTTGTGATAACTATAAGAAAGAGCATTTTTCAAATATGTTTTACAAAAAATGTCGTGCTATGTTTGCTTTCATCTAAGATGACATGTTTTATGTTATTTTTTTTTCTTAAATAGCATATTCACCTTTACAGTTTTTAATAGAATTTGACTTTTTGAATTATCATATTTATAAGATTGTGAATATCTCTTAATTGACAATATATCTAAAATGATAACGTATGTGAATTTCTTATTTAATTTCAAAAGTATCTCATTATTTTTAATTTAGTCTATCACACATTTTCATAATCTTAGTATACAAAAAATAAACAATAAAATTTAAAGAATTTTAAAAATTCTAGACACCAAAAAAGTGTCCTAGATATATTTAGATTCATTAGTGAAATTTTATGCGTCTTTATTTAAATGTGTATTGATATTTTGTTTATTTTTTAGAATTGTGTCTGTGAAACTCATTTTTCAGATCCGTTTAACTTGATAAATAATAATCCTTTCATAAAAATAATAAATCAGAGTAGAAATAGAGGAAAGAGAAAATGTAATAGGTATTTCATAAACAACTCGGCCCAAAACATTCGTAACATAAAGTATTTTACGGCGAAACATAAAGAAGTTTGAAAACATTCAAACTCAAAATAGAAACATTTATACAAGCTGTACAATATGTACACCGCAAAATCTCGAAACTAAAAGCACTCAAAACAGATGAATGGAAACCTCTGACAACAACAAACTTTGACAGAAGATCACGACAACTCTGGTCCAAAAACAGCTATTTGCGTCCTGTGCATCATTTAGACAATTTAAACAAAGGGTGAGTATTTCTCAATACTCAGTAAGCTTCTTACACAAAAATTGATTCGTATAATTTAAATTAGCGTAGGGACAATCAATATCCCAACATGAGATATGATTCTCCTCTAACCTAATTAAACAACCATTTAATCATATTTCATATTCACACATAAGTCACATATTGACAATCAAATGGTATAAAATTTACATAAATTCAAGAGATGAAATCATATATCCTATCAATATCAACTCGATATCATTTCAAATCATTATCGTATATCCGAAACATTTACATCTCAAACCAATCTCAAATCATCAGAGTCAAACCTCAATAAGCGAATGAACCATTAAATAATATCCAGTGTTCATAAAAACAGTACAGATATGAACATAATATCAATATACATAAGAAACATGTTATGCTCAACAGTCACTATAAATCTCGTATCAACATTCTTAAGCATTCATAAAGCAATAACACGAATCAAACATGTTATGAATGAATGCGAATCAAATGCATATGAATGCTATGCAATCACATGCGAATGTATGCCCTGTGGTCTTTCTTTTCTTTTTCTTTTTCTTTTCTTTTTCTTTTCATTTTTCCCTCGGTCCCAGACCGGCATCGTATCCAGTACAACATCGAGATCTCTCTCGGAATCATCGGTCCAAGACCGGCATCGAGGTCTCGCCCAGAATCATCAGGCCCAGCCTGTATCTCATATCTGTGTCACACAATAAATACAACACAATGAATAATCAATGCATTCATATATCAATAACTTAATCACGTATGCTCAACATGCTTAACAAAGCAATTATATGCTTCCATAATTATCTCAAGCTCATATGAATATCAATCAAGATATCAAATTCCAAAAGAGCATGTTTAACCAATCACATATCAACCCAAAGTCAATATAACATAATAGCATACGAATCCAATCAAACATATTTCATAAAAAATGAACAACAAGGCAAGTATAATCAACATGCCAAATCAGTCGCAAACATAGTAAAATCATCGTAATGTTCCTAAGAACATAGCATATATATATTAAGCTTTTCAAAGCTTATAATCAATAACCAAATTTTGTATCAATCTACCAAGAATCAACCATAACAAAGCATCA